>JAODAL010041100.1:0-36231 GCA_025379985.1 Phyllomedusa bahiana
CTGCAAGTGGCAGAGGCCAAACTTTCCCTGGGCTGGTCGAGCACAGAAAAGGGGACGTGCACAGGGGTCACTCAGTGAGGGCCAAAAAAAATCCCGCTTTCATCTAGGGGGCCGTGTGTTTTTCAGAAACCCCCAAGGGTTCTTGATTAATAGGTCATCCACTTCCTCCCAATAAAAAAAACTGACAACCCCCAGCCAAGATCGTGGGAAAGTCAACACAACCCTTAGTTGCAGGGCCCTGGGGACGGGCAGCGGCCCTCACCGTCCTCAACCCTGCCTCTGCCCATCCGGTTCCCTCAGCCAGAATCTACTATGTGGTCGGGGGCTAGCGCCACTATTAGCGGGGATGAAAAAAATTTGAGGAGGGCAGTAAAAGCAGCACTTGGCACGAAAAAAAGGGGGCCAATATCCCCTCTTCTTGCAGTGGGCACAAAGTATAAATTTGAGATTGGCATGGGGGTCAGTTTTTAGGGTCACCTCTGATCCCAAGACCGGGTGTTGAGGACAGCATGACGTGAAACACAAATAGATGAGGTTTACCGCCCGCATTTGGGACCCGGGGTGAGGAAAGGGCCTTCATCATGCAGTAAAGAGACGTCAGTTTGGCGTCAGGCCCGCGGCCAGCCAAATTTGGGTCGTTGGCGGAGTCCAAAATACCGCAGTGTGAGGTCGGGAAAGCCAAGCGGCCACGGGTAAAAAACCCGCTTCGCAGTCGAAGAAAGTAGGGGGAAAAAGGGTCCTCAGCGGGCAGTGGCGGCATAGTCACTCAGTTTGGAGCGTTGGGGGGTAAAATCCGATACTCGGCGGGTGGCATTTCTTTGCTAAGACACCGGGGACCCAAATATGGTAATGTAGAATCTGAAAGGCAGAAAGGAAGCGGGGCCAGGGAACTAACGTTGGCACCAGGCCCTGCGTCAAACATCAGCGCACCATCGGGGGCCTGGGAGAAACGTGGCCAAGGGGTGGCCATCCTGCCCCCCGCAGAAAACGCACAGCACAGCGCCCAGTGGACGCATGCCATTGCAGCCAGTCAAGGGTCCACCACCCGCAAAGGGACTGTTTCTCTTTGACATCATCCCGGGCCCAATGCTCCGCTCCTGCTACTCATGGCGCCACAGGTCGTTCCGAGGCATTGCAAAGAGACAACAGTATGGCCCAAACCATCCTAAGGTGCAGCAGCGACCGTGCTCCTTTCCAATTTTTGGGTTATGCATTTCCCCCCCTTTCCCCAAAATGGTACTCTGCACCATCAGAGAACTAATTGGCTTTATGCCGGCCGAGATGGGAGAGTTTCCAAGCCTAATTTTTTTTTCCCAAAAAGGAAAGTACCACATTTTTTAAAATTAAACGAAGGGGGCCCCATCCTTAACTTATGGGTTTTTGTTCCAAGGTGCCGGGCAGCGCGGACGTCAAAGCGAAACTACGGTCGGGGCCAGTAATGTCCTTTAGGGGCCCACTGGGTGAATGTCTTCCCGGCCCAGCCACACCAACAATTTGGACGGGGAGACGCCGCTTTCTCCTCCACGTTGTAAAACTGCGGCTCCTGCGCCAATGCCCCCTCCTCCTCCTCCACCACCACCCGTCTCAGCCTCCACAATACTGCTCATCAACCAAAATGTGTAGGGCACGCGTGTCACGCAGTTCTACACCTGGCTTGCCTCGGGCGAACAAAGTCAAAGGGGGAGGAAATGCCCCGCGCATGCAGAAAGAAACGATGTGTGGCTTTTCCCGCCAACTGCAAATGGGGAACCAGGGGAGGACAATGGGGGGAAAATTGGTGTTGCGCTGCCCCCGAAAGGGAGGTGAAAAGTGCCCTGCAGGCGCACGTGTTAAATCTGATTGTAAAAATTTTTGAAGTCTTCCACCGATTTTTCAAACTTTCGAAAAGGCCAGGAAACTTGCATGCACTTATCCTTTTTGTACAAAGCCAGGAAACACCGCCCGAGTTGCAGCGGCAAAAAGGGCCCCCCCCAAACACTTTAAAATCGATGTTTTCCACCTTTGGGGAATTTCCCAGCCTGCCAATTTCCCCGACTGTAAAAACAGAGAAAGGCCATTAATGTTTTTTGATGATCCAGGCAGAAGAAGTACTCCCCTGTGTAACTTTTGATATCACCAGTGGCAGCTCATGCGTACACCTCCGTTTTTTGGGCCCATTCAAGGAGGCCACGTTATTTGCAGTCGCCAGTTACGGATAAAACGTCTTCCACTGCTTCATGTCCTGGAACAAGCTAAAAACTGCTGGGGAGGGCTGGAGACGTGGCGATACATCTCGCGGCCACCCTAGTCCGGGGGGACTGAAATGGAGGAGGAGGAGAGGAGGAGGACATTGGACAGAAATTTTTTGGTGAAATGGTGGGGAGCTGGGGGAGGGGGATGGAGATGAAAAGACGAGAAAGGGGCAGGCAGGGACCCCCAAGCACCGTGGGCAGTTACGTGGGAAATGGGGGCAGGGGGCCCCCTCGGAGTCACTTTTGCAGATGGCCCGCAAATGCTGAATTGCCCTGGCTAGTGACAGCCCGAATAGTCAGAGCATCCGCAGAGGGGATGATCTTTCTGGCTCTCCACCTTATTGACCCCTTGCTGACCGTCCAAAATGGGAGCCTTTTTCCCAAGCTATTGAGAGGGGGGACAAACTCAAATACTATAGGGAAATCCTCCGTAGCTCAGTTTGCCGCTGCCCATGTGCGGCATCGTCCCTCCTCTGTCAGGTTCTGACCGGGGGGTCTCAGCGCTCACGAACATACTTAGGGCAGGCGTCTGCCGGGGGAAGGTGGGGGGGTCTGAGCATACCAGCTCCATCAAGCGAGCAACCTAAGTCTGGAGTCACTGATGAGCAAGCTTTCCTTCACCCGCCTAGTGGAAGCGAGGTCAGTCCGGCCAGCAGAGCAGACAGGACAAGCAACCGTGAACCAACATTGGAGGCCGTACTTGTAAAGCACTCTGCCACCCCAGTTTAGAAGATCTGCTGGACTACTGGGGCAGCCAACTGGATGTTTGGGGGGGGGGGGGGGGGGGGGGGGGGGGGCCGGGCGGAACTTGCCGTAGCGGAGAGAGTGCGCGTGAGTGCGTCGCGCCTGTCCCTGCCCCCGGCCATAAGTGTGGCATCAGAGCGGTGTTCAGTGCGGCAGGGGCCATCGTTACCCAAGATAACCTCTTGTCCCCACGGTAAATGTGGAACGACTGACCTTTGTCAAGATAAACAGCGTGGATCGAGCCAGGATTTCCACACACAATGCCTTAGGCGTCAGACTACAATCACCATGACGCCTCACCCAAACAGTGAGAAAGGAGTCTGGATACCAAACTACCTGCCTCAGCCAACTATTCTGATGCCGCCACCCGCCTATGCCACCATCTGCAGACTGTTTCTCCATCTGCCACCAACGCATCTTTACCAGGTGCTGGTAATTGCCACTCACCTCCACACTCAGTCATTGTGCCACTGTCCTGACCATCATGCTGCTTGCTTGGCCAGCTGCCCGTGACCCTACACACTGTGTCATTGTGCCACTCTCTCACTGACCTCATGCTGTTGCTCCCTGCCGCCGTCACCCTCCACCTCTGTCATGGTCCCACTCTGTTGGCCTATTCCTGTTTTTTGCCACCTCCAGAATGTCATCTGTGCCCCTGTCTGACCTCATGCTGCTGCTGTGCTGCGCCGTTACCTCCACACTGTGCATTGTCCCACTCTGTGGCCTATTCCCTGTATTTTTTCCCACCCTCAGAATGTCATTGTGCCACTGTCTGACCTCATGCTGCTGCTGTGGCTGCTGCCGAGGACCTAACACACTAGTCATTGTGTCCCACTATCTGACCTCATGCTGCTATGTGTTCTCCTGCCGTGACCTACACACTGTGTCATTTTGCCACTGTACTGACCTCATGCTGCTGCTGTGGCTGCTGGTCGTGCCCTCCACACTGTGTCATGAGTCCACACTCTGTGGCCTACTCCTGTTTTTGCCCACCTTCCAGAATGTCCATTGTGCCACTGCCTGACCTCATTTGCTGCAAGCCGCGCCTCACCTCCACTCTCTGGCATTGTGCCACTCAGTGACCTACTACTGTTTTGGCCACCTCCAAATGTCATAGTGCCACTAGGTCTGACCTCATGCTGGCTGCTTGTGGCTTCTGCCGTGACCTACACACTGTTGTCATAGTAGCCCACTTTGTCTGACCTCATGCTGCTGCTGTTTGTGCAGCCGTGACCTCACACTGTGTCATTGTGCGCACTGTCCTGACCTCCTGACCTCATGCTGCCCCTTTGGGGCTGTGTTGCTGCCGTGACCTACACACTCCTGTCATTGTGCCACTGTCTGACCTCCTGCGGCTGCTGTGGCTGCTGCCGTGACCTACACACTGTGTCATTGTGCCACTGTCTGACTCATGCTCTGCCGTGACCTACACACACTGTCATTGTGCCACTGTCTGACCTCATGCTGCTGTTGTGGCTGCTGCCGTGACCTACCACACTGTTCATTGTGCCACTGTCTGACCTCATGCTGCTGCTGTGGCTGCTTCCATGACCTCCACACTGTGACATTGTCCCACCTCTGTGGGTCCTATACCTGTGTTTTGCCACCTCCAAATTCATTGTCCACTCTCTGACCATCATGCTGCTGCATGTGGCAGCTCCAGTGACCTACACATGTGCCATTTCCAACTCTGTGGCTACCTGTTTTTATTTTAACCACCTCCAGAATGTCATTGTGACCACTGTCTGACCTCATGCTGCTGCTGTGGCTGCTGCCCGTTGACCTACACACTGTGTCATTGTCCACTGTCCTGACCCTCATGCTGCTGCTGTGGCTGCTGCCGTGACCTACACACTGTTCAAATGTGCCACGTCTGACTCATGCTGCTGAGCTGGTGGCTGCTGCCGTGACCTACACACTGAGTCATTGTGCCACTGTCCGCTGACCTCCATGCTGCTGCTGTGGCAGCTGCCGTGACCTACACACTGTGCCATTGTGCCACTTGTCTGACCTCATGCGCTGCTGGGCTGCTGCCGTGACCTCCACACTGTGTCATTGTCCCACTCTTTGGCCTATTCCTGTTTTTGCCACCTCCAGAATCGTCATTGTGCCACTGTCCTGACCTCATGCTCTGCTGTGCTGCTGCCGTGACCTACACACTGTGTCATTTGCCACAGTGCTGACCTCATGCTGCTGCTGTGGCTGCTGCCGTGACCTACACACTGTGTCCCATTGTGTCCTGTCTTACCTCATGCAGCTGCTGTGGGCTGCTGCTGTGACCTACACACTGTGTCATTGTGCCATTGATGACCTCATGCTGCAGCGGAGGCTGCTGCCCAAGTGACCTACACGTGGTGTCTATTGTGCCCGTCTGACCTCATGCTGCTGCTGTGGCTGCTGCCGTGACCTCCACAAAAAAACCTGTGTCATTGTCCCACTCTTTGGCTTATACCTGTTTTTTGCACCTTTCCAGAATGTCATTGGTGCCACTGTCTGACCTCAATGCTGCTGCTGTGGCTGCTGCACAGTGACCTACACACTGTGTCATTGTGCCACTGTCTGACCTCATGCCTGCTTGCTTGGGCAGCTGCCGTGACCAGCACACTGTGTCATTGAGTGCCACTAGTCTGACCTCTTGCCTGCTGGCGTGGGCTGCTGCCAGTGACCTATAACACTGTGTCCAATGGGTGCCACTCTGTGGCCTATTCCTGTTTTTTGTTTTTGCCACCTCCAGAATGTCATTTGTGCCACCTCCTGACCGTCATGCTCGCTGTGGCTGCCGCCGTCACCTTGATCCAACACTCTGTCACTGAAGTTGCCACCTTGACCCTCAGCTTGGTTTTTTTTTTCCGCTGACGCTCGCATGACTTTTAATCAGGCTACATTCGCCCTTCAGTTTTTTGGTCAGTTTTGCCCTCTTAAGTGCCCAGGGACTTTTATAGTGAAGCGATTCTAAGAGCGGCGGCAGTCATGTGCGTGTCCTACTAAAACACAACAATGTATGAATACAAAACCAAGCACCCTCTGCATATTTAGAGCAGGCACAAAACTTCTACCAGCACACCTGCCAGGCTCTGGAGGCTCTGTGCAGCCTGGAAATAGCTTGTTTTTTAACGCGATTCGTGCCGAAGTAATTCGGAACGAAGTTATTTTTTGCCGAGAAATTCGGCGAAGTGAACGAAACGAATTTCGGGAAATTCGCCCATATCTACATGTCGCCCTTAGTATTCATTTTTCACATTTTCAAGAAAATTTGCAACATAGATTTTTTAGGGACCAGTCCTGTTTAGGGAGACAGTCTTGTCTGATGTTGCTTTGAGATGTCTGCATGTTAAAAACCACCATTAATTACTCCATCTAAGAAACACTCCTTTCCCTTAAAGTATTAAAACAGCATTAGTAAAGTTTGTTAACATCAAAAGGCCATTTTCACAAAATTAAAGCAAGTGGAGATGAAATTGTCAAAATTTCACTTTTTTGCAGATTTCAGTTTTATCCAATTAGTCATTGAAACACAGCTAATATGTACAGTTATAAATGCAACTCAACATTGATTCCTTCCAATTCTGGTCTGCCATATTTAGAGACATCCCATATGGGGCCACTTTTGCACTATATTGGGGCTCAACCACAAGCCTCAGAATAGTAGGAGCACCTACCAGACTTTGGGGTCTCATTTTCAATACGATTTTATTTAGGCGCCATTCCAGGTTTGCAGACACCCTAAGGTGCAAAAACTTAATAAACTCCCCTAAAAAGACCTGTATTGGAAAGTACACCCCTTAAAGAATATATCCAGGGGTATAGAAAGTATATAGACCCCACTAGTGTATTTTTTTAGCGTTAGGCTGTGAAAATGATAAAAAAAATATTCTTTTCCAAAAATCTACAATTTTCGCTGAAATTTTTACAAGGAATCCTGAAAAAAAATCACCCCAAATTTTGCTGCTCAATTTCTTCCAAGTTCAATAATACCCTATATGTGGATGTAAACTGCTGTTTGGGCACATGGCAGGGAACTCTATTTGGCTTTTGGAACACAGATTTTGGTGGGTGCCATGTCGCATTTGCAAAACCCTCCAAAGTACCAGAACGAGTGGTGAAACATTCAGAGATCTCCACCATTTTTTGGATTTTTTTTTAGCTCTGGCCATTAAAATGGGGGAAAAAAATGAAGCTCCACCATTGTTTTTTGGGCTTCAATTTTACAACATATGCCATGCAGTATAAATGA
This sequence comes from Phyllomedusa bahiana, assembly GCA_025379985.1. NCBI lineage: Eukaryota > Metazoa > Chordata > Amphibia > Anura > Hylidae > Phyllomedusa > Phyllomedusa bahiana. Next base: position 7,210 of record JAODAL010041100.1, read on the forward strand.
CATGATAACTTTACTATTGGTGTCTTACAATTGCAATGATATAAATATTATATAATTTTTATGTTTTGTTACTTTTACACAATAGAAATACATTTGTAAAAAAATTGCGCTTTTATGTCTTAATAGTCTGCTAGCTGTAACTTTTTTTATTTTTCTGTACACTGAGCTGATTATGAGCTTGTTTTTTTGTGGGCTGATGTGATGTTTTTATTGGTACCATTTTGATTACTTTTTATTTATTAGGTTTTTGTGAGGTGTTTTGAACAAAATACAGAAATCCTGGAAGGTTTTTATTCTTATTTTTTACAGTGGTCACCATATGGTATAAATGACTTGCTAGCTTTACTCACCAGGTCGATACGATTTCATCGATGCCCAATTTAATTTTTTTTTACGTTTTACTCATTTTAAACAATAAAAACACTTATTCAAAAGAAAAACCAAGGGTCGTTTTTGCAAATCGCCATGAGGTCTGAGAGCCATAACTTTTTTATTTTTCTGTGTACGGAGCTGTGTAGGGGCTTAATTTTTGCAGGATGCGTTGATGTTTTTATTGGCATAATTTTGGAATTTATGTGAGTTTATGATTGCTTTTAAAACCATTTTTTGGAAAGTAGGGGGAAGAAAACACTGCAATCCTAGTAGTGTTTTTTATTTTTATTAGAGCTCACCGTGCAGTATACATGACAAGTTAGTTTTACTCTGTGGGTCCATACAATTATAGCAATACAAAATGTATTTTTTTTTTTTATTGAAGCACTTTAAAAATAACGGTTTTTATTGTGTAAAACTATATTTATGCATTGATTTCTTCTAATAGCCATAACTTTTTTATTTTTCTGTATTCAGAGCTGTGTAGGGGCCCTTTTTAACTAGTTGAACTGAAGTTTTAATTGGTATAGCTTTAGTGTTTATGTGAGTTTTTGGTCACTTTTTATTCCATTTATGTTCTGTGGGATGAACAAAAATCGCAATTCTGTGATTTTTTTTTTTTTTATGGCGTTCACCATGCGGGTTCATTAACAGGATAGATTTATAGGGTAGGTGGTTACGCATGTGGAGATTCCAAATATGTTTACTTTATGCAATTGGCATTTGTAAAGGAGAAAAGGACGGCGTAGGTATTTTTATTTTATTTTTCATGTTTGTGTTTTACTTTTTTTTTTATTTTTTCACATCAGGCTATGTACTGGTCTCTGTGGCAACTGCCTGCTGCAGGGGAGATAGAAGGAGCTCCCTACTTATGTCTTTCTCTTAGCTGCAGCAATCGCAATAGATTGCAGCAGCTAAGGGGTTCATTGAGCTCCAGTGGCCAGTGATGGAGCATGGGACCAGCTGTAGTATATTGTGCGGGCCCTGCTCGAGAACCCGTATGATGTCCAGGATGTACCGGTGCGTCCATTTGCAGGATGTCACTTACCGCTAGGACGTACCGGTACGTGCAATGTCGGGCAGAGGTTAAAAACCCTGAAAATGCCCCTGACATAAACCAAGTAGCTGATGGGCCCAGATCTCTGTAGCAGAACATATTGGGCCTTATGTATGAAAACGGTCTAGCAGTAAGACTATCTTTGTTACCCATAGAAACCAATCAGAGCTCGGCTTTTATTTTGAAATGAAATGTACATACATGCTACTCTTAATTGTGCTTGCTCATTACAAACAATCTAAAATCAATCACTCCATCCAAATATATTATCCAAATATTAGACAAACAACAACATAGCTGGGCCTGAGAGCACATTTTGGAACAAATACAACAACAAATATTGGCTTTGAAATAAGAAATCTTACAGTTGCCTATAGCATTGATGTGGCCGCAGGCAGAGATATGCTATATGAGGTTTCATGGGAGGATATGTAAATAATATGTATTATCTGTAAGAAATGAAAACAGATGAAGAAGTGTAAGCTTAGTTGTTCAAATGAAAAGATTACGGGGACAGATATCAAAACTGTCTACGTGTAAGGCTATGGTCACATGGTTTATTGCAGCACGTTTGGTACACGCCACAATACGCCGGGTGTTTTGGAACCACGCGCTAATCAGCCGTAATTTCAAAGAAGGGAGGGGGGAGTGGCCGGGCACATGCCCCATAGACATTCATTGTCAGCAGCGTGTATTCGCCGCTAACAATTGACATGTCAATTCTCCCCCCACGTGTACAATACGATCATATTGTACGCACGGGGGACGATGCGTAATCCATAGCTCTCTATGATCTCGCCTCGTATTAAGCGCAATATGCAGTGAAATACGTGCACAATTATGCATGAAAATAAGCTGTGTGAGCATAATCTAAGGCCATGTTTAGTAATCTGTTGTAGTATCTGTGTAGGCTGTACTCCTGACCTGTAGTCTCAGACTTGTGGACCCCTAACTACATCGGTGGCAGGTCCGGCAGCACGTCGGTGTGCAGGCCCTGAACCACTGCATCTTCTCAGTGGCAGAACAAAGTCGATAGTTACCGTCTCTCTGCTCCGCAGACTGAGTATTAGTGTGAGTCACAGACTCACAAGAGTAGGTGGCGCAGGACGCTTGATACAGTGATGTTATCACACCCTCCCTTGTCCGCTTGCTAGATCTTCTTGCTGAACGGCCTTAGTCCTACAGGCCTTAGAGATCCTGGTGTCCCGCTGTAAGCGGTGTGATGACGTCATGCCACTCACGCTGGGTATTAGCTTCCAGAACAAGCTCCTCCGAGGGCGAACGGTGAGTGATGAGTATGTTTTTTAGTTTTTCTTATTAGTCAGAGGCCTTATCTATCTACAGGAGGCTATGTATCTACAGAAGGCTCTTTACTTACAGGACACTGTATACCTACAGAAGGCTATTTACCTACAGGACACTGTATACCTACAGGAGGCTATATACCTACAGGGGCTGTATATCTACAAGAGGATATGTACCTATAGGGCCTGTATACTTAACCCCTTAAGGACCCAGCCAGTTTTGGCCTTCCTGACAAAGCCCTATTTTTGAAATCTGGCATGTGTCACTTTATGTGAGGAATTACTTTTTGACACTTTTACCTTATCTATGTGATTCAGAGATTGTTTTCCCTCTCGTGACACATTGTGCTTAAGTTTGTAAAAAAAATTTATCCATACAATCCTTGTTTTTTTGTGAAAAATATCAAATTCATAAAAAAATTTGAAAAATCTGTGAGAAAATGAAAGTTCAAAAATATCTGCGTGCAAGAAAGATAATTATTCACCATCAAAATAAGGTTTTTATAACTAGCATCTACCATATGTCCACTATAGGTTCGCATCATTTTTTAAATGTCCCTTTTTTTATGACATTAGAGCCATAAAGAAATTTAGTAGTAATTGTATCTCACAATTTTTCAAGAAAATTTGTCGATATACATTTTTTTAGGGACCATTCCATTTCTGACGTGGCTTGAGGGGGCTGTATGTTAGAAACCCACATAAATGATCCTTCTAAAAACCAGACCCCGTAAAGTATTTACAACATGTTTAGGAGTTTGTTAGACCCTTTAGGTATTTCACAGAAATTAAAGCAAATTGAGGTTGAAATTTCAAAATTTCACTATTTTTGCAGATGTTCAATATTATCCATTATTCTCTGGAATACCTGTAAATGTGTCTAGTAAATGCAATGTAATATCCATTCCCTCAAGGCTGTCGCTGTTTTTAGAAAATATCCCATATGTGGCCCTAGTCAATATTTGGCCTCAGACCCATAAGCCCCAGAATAGAGGACACCTACTGTGACTCTAGGGTCCTCATTTTCAATGCAATTTTTTATTAAAGGTGCCATTTCAGGTTTGAGAGGCCCTAAGGTGCTAAAAACTTAAAAACACCCCTAAAAAAGACCAAATAATGGAAACTTACACCCCATACGGTATATATACAGGTGTGTAGTGATATATCGACCCCCTCAGGTGGATTCACAACATTTTTTTTTTTTAGCATTAGGCTGGTAGGAAAAAGAAAAAAAACATTTTCCCATAATCTGCAATTTTTAGCTTAAAATGTTTTCATATTTACAAAGAATCCCCTGGAACAAAAGAACCCCAAAAACTTTGTAAGCAATTTCTTCCATGTTCGGCCATACCCTTTACATGTTGGTGTACAACTGCGGTTTTGGGCGCAAGGCAGGGCGTACAAGGAAGGGACGCTATTTGGCTTTTGGAACACAGATTTTTTGTGGGGCAATGTCGCATTTGCAAAGCTCACCAATGAACCAGAACAGGATGAAATCTTCCAGAAGTCGCCTTCAGTCCCCAGTTTTAGATTCACACCCCTCAAAGGATCCTCATCCTAGGAGTGTATTGTGCATTTTGGCACACAGGTGTTTCCATCGTTATGTTAGCAGTTGGGCCATGAAAATGAGGGGAGGGGGTGGGGGGGGGGGGGGGGGGGGGGGGGGGGCCAACGCAGTTCCACCATTGTTTTTTGAGCTTCAAATTTACAGCGTTAGCCATGCAGTGTACATGATGTGATAACTTTTACTGATGGGGGTCGGTTACAATTGCTATGGTATACATTTTATATAGTTTTTTAATGTTTATTACTTTTAACACAATAGAAATAGGTCTATAAAAAATTCGTTTTTATTTGTCCTATTCTGACAGACATAGCTTTTTTTATTTTGCTGTGTGCAGAGCTGTGTAGGCCTTGTTTTTGTTTCGGGGTAATTGATGCTTTTAATTTGTACCATTTTGGGGTGCAATACAAAACTTTGTTCACTTTTTATTAAAGGATTTTGTGAGCGTTTTGAAACAAAATACAGCATTCCTGGTAATTTTTTTTATTTTTTTTTATAGCGGTCACCTGTGTTTAGATAGGACATGCAAGTTTTACTCAGCAGGTCAATAAGATTACAGTAATGCCCAATTTGTATATTTTTTTTTTTTTTTTTAAACTGCTTTTATACAATAAAAACACTTTTATTAAAACAGGAAAACACATTTTTGCATCGCCATAGTCTGAGAGCCATAACTTTAAATATATTTTTCTGTGTATGGAGCCGTGTACAGGCTTGTTTTTTGCGTGATGAGATGTCATTTTTATTGGTATCATATTTGGGGGGACAAGACTTTTTGATCAGTTTTAAATCCTTTTTTTTGGGAAGGCAGATTTGAAGAAAATGCTGCAATCCTAGTAGTGTTTTTTTTTATTTTTAACATGCTCACTGTGCAGTATCTAATAAGTTAGCTTACTCTGTGGGTCGATACGATTAGGGGCGATACCCAAATTATATAGTTTTTTTTATGTTAAAGCACTTAAAAAAAAAAAAAAAGTGTTTTAGTGTGTAAAAGAATATTTATGCATCGCTATCTTCTGAGAGCCAAATTTTTTTATTTTTTCCGGGTATACAGAGCTTGTAAGGACTTTTTTTTTGCGGGATAAAACTGACTTTTTTTAATTGGTACAACGTTGGCATTTATAGGGCTTTTTGATCACTTTTATTCCATTTTATGTGCTGCGGGATGAACAAAAATCTTAATTCTGTGATTTTTTTTTTTACAGTGTTCAACGTACTGGTAAATTAAACATGTACATATTTATGGCAGGTCGTTACGCAACGCGGCGATATCAAATAGGGTATTTTATTTATTCTTCTCTTTTTTTGGGGCGTTTGGCGTTTGTAAGGGGAAAAGGGCGATGTACGTGTTTTTTATTTTATTTTTCGTGTTTGTGTTTTACTTGTTTTTCACTTTTTTTACTTTTTCACATTTCTTTTTTACTTTTCTCCATAGGGGATTTGAATGAGAGATCTTTAGATCTCTCATTCAATAGGAATCAATGCACAGCTTGCTTGGCTATGCATGGTTTTCATATGACATCTGTCAGGGGGTCACGATGCCGGGGCCTTGCCCACACAGGGCACGGCCGGGCATGTGACGTCACAGACAACCCGGAAGGCATTCTATGCATCCGTTGCTTTGTCAGAGGCAGGAGCTGCACGGATCGAGCGATTTCCGCTGCAGCTGCTTGCTGCCGACAAGAGAACGGAGGAGGAGCGATCTCACCTCCTGCGTATCTCCTTAGTTATGGCGACCCGTTGGGTTAAACCGGCCCCGACAGGCTGGACAACCCCGCGCCGATCGCGCAACTATGCATTTAGATTCTGCGCGATCCTAGGATCGTATGCATTCGTCCAGGTGCGTGAACCCCCAAACGACCTGGACGTATGCATACGCCCAAGATCGTTAAGGGGTTAAAGAAGGTTATATACCTACAGGAGGCTATATACCCACAGGCAGGCTCGGACTGGGCCGCCGGGCGACCGGGGAATCCCGCTGGGGCCCCCTCGAGCCGCTGTGGTCCCGGTGGCAGTGCCGTCGCTCACCGGGGCACGGCGCCGCGCATACGGTCCTGGACGCCCGGGACCTGCGTTTCCCGAGCGCCCAGAGGTCTGGGCCCCGGGGAGTTGGGGACTAATGTCATGGACTCCCGTGGATGCGCGTGGGTTGGCAGCCGAGCGCTGCGCCACTAGCGCTGCGCTACGCTGCTCTCCCGGCAGGATGAACGCATTAGGCCTCATGCCTGCAAGGCGCGGGCCCCTATGATGACGTAGGCGGCGGCCATGGTGATTTACTTTACACCGCGCCGCTATGCAGGGCGGCAGTGGGCTGTATGGAGCTGGTGGCAGTTGGGAGCGCCCGGAGCAGGAGCCGGTGCCAGTAAGTGGCTGTTTGTTGTTTTATTTTTTTTAAACTTACACCACAGGGCCCTGGCTACAAAAAGGGGGCCCTGGCTACAAAAAATGGGGCCCTGGCTACAAAAAGGGGGGCCTGAATACAAAAAAGGGGAGGCCCTGACTACTAGGGGGGCCCTGACTACTAGGGGGGGGGTCCATGGCTACAAGGTGGGCCGTGTCTACTAGGGGGTCTTGGCTAAAAATGGGGGTCCTGGCTATTTAGGGGGGGCCCGGCTACAAAAGTGGGCGCTGGATACAAAGGAGGACTTGGCTCTACAAAAAGGGGTCCTGGGCTATAGGGGGGCCCGGAACTACTAGGGGGGGGGGGGGGGTCTGGCTTAAAACCAAAGGGGGTCCTGGATACTAGGGGGGCCTGGCTACAAAAAGGGGGTCATGGCTACAAGGGCGGGCCTGGCTACGCAAAAAGGAAGGTCTGGCGACAAAAAGGGTCTGGTACTTAGGGGGCCTGAACTACAAAAAGGGGCTTGGCTACAAGGGGGGCCCCTGGCTACAAGGGGGGCCTGACTACTTGGGGGGACTGGCTACAAGAGGGGCCTGGCTACCTATATGGGGCCCTGGACTACAAGGGGGGGGGCCCTGGCTAACTACATGGGGGGCACTGGCTACCTACATGGGGGGCCCTCTCTACAAAAAGGGGGGCCTGACTACATGGGGGCCTGGTACCTACTTGGGGGCCCTGGCTCTATAGGGGTGGGCTTGACTAAAAGGGGGCCTGACTACAAAGGGGGGCCCTGTCTACTATAGGGGGGCCTGGCTATCTACAGGGGGCCCTGACTACTAGGGGGGACTGGCTACAAGAGGGGCACTTGCTACCTACATGGGGAAGGCCCTGGCACTATTAAGGGGTCTGGCTACAGGGGCCTGACTACAAAGGGGGCCCTCATCTACAAAGGGACCCTGATACCTACTCGGGTGGCCCTGACTCACTAATGGGGACCTGGTACCTAAATACTAAAGGGGGCTTGAATACCTACACAGTAAGCTAAAGGGGGAGCCCTGACTCCCTGGACACTACCTAAAGGAGGCCCCTAAATACATGTTTATACCTAAAGGAGACCCCTAACTGTTATAGTACCTAAAGGAGACCCTAACTGCTGTATACTTACCTAAGGAGGGCCCTAAGTGCCTGTATACTACTAAAGGGGGTCCCTAACTGCTTGCAGCTATTTTTTAAAGGGGACTAACTACCTACAGCTTACCTTATGGGGGAAACACACTACCTACAGCCTTACTAATTGGGATCACCAAAACACCTACCTACAGCCTAACTAATGGGGTCCACCAACCTAAACTGTTAGCTTCTATTTCCATTGTAGCTGCTTATCTACCTGGGGGCATATTTACCTCCCACCCATGGACTAGGAAACACCAAACCAACCTGGGGCTGGCCCATACCAACTTATCCTGCGGGGGATTACCTACTAAAGAGGGCCTATCTAAGTTACCTGGGGATCTCTCCCACCCTCCAAACCCTTAGGAAACTAGGCTTGTACCAGCTCTCACACCCTTGGATAGTTTGTACAGTGGTGGGAATGGTAAAGAGATGCATGGAAATTGAGGATTTCTAAGTATTTGTGGTGTAATTTCTGCAGGATGAGTTGGAGGTCCGGGACAAGTCCTCATGGGCGGCTGTGGAAAACGATGGCAGAAGAGAAGGGTAAAAAGAACGGAACTCAAGAGAAGAGAACGACCTCCTCAGTCAAGACGTTCTCCGGTGCTCCCCCGGTGAGTCCTCTTTTCAGGGTTATTTTTTATATTGTAATGTGATGTGACCTGAGTTGGTGTGTCTTGACCTCTATGATGTCTTATATGGTGGTGTTGGTAGGGTTTTTATACCTGTGTGGTCGTTGGATGACCTCTATGTGGTTCCCACTTTTTTCTATATTGTGTGTTGTAGGTTATACCTGCAGCTGGTGTCTGACCCTCTGTGGTATCTATTATGGCGGTGTGTAGTTGTAGGTAATATCTGAGTGGCTGTCTGACCTCTATGCTTGGTTCTAATGGGCAGTGTTGGTAGGTTATATCTGAGCTGGTGTCTGATCTCTATGTGGTCTCTATATGGCGGTGTTGTAGGTTATATTGAGCTGGTGTCTGACCTCATGTGGTCTCTATATGAGTGGCTGTTGTAGGTTATATCTGAGATGGTGTCTGACTCTATGTTGGTCTCTATATGGCTGGTTGTAGGTTATATCTGAGCTGGTGGTCTGACCTCTATGTAGGTCTCTATATGGTGGATGTAGGTATATCTGAGTGGTGTCTGACCTCTATGTAGTCTTATATGGGGGATGTTGTAGGTTATATCGGCGAGGGTATAGGTGGCAGCTGTACATATGTCCCTGATTGTGAAGATCGGGGAACGCCTGACCCTGTGATAGGAGTTACACTTTCTTTATGCTGGTTGTTTATTTTAGAAGGTGGTGAGCGCAGTGACAAGGGAAACGTGGAGGGGGATATTGTAATTGTGGGTGGAGGGGGATATTGTGATGTGGGTGGAGGGGGAAATAGGTGGAGCTAATTAGCCATGTGTCTATGTTATTGTTAGACGTTCAAATGTGTGGACTCACTTGTTATTGTACTAAACAATACAAGTTCTGTTTTGACACTGTATTATGTGGTAAATGGGTGAATTTATGTCCGAGAGGAACGTGGTAATATTTTCATTGTACAGTAGGGTGGGCCCCCCAAGATCAACTCCCCTGTGGGCCCCAGACCCCCCAGTCCGACACTGCCCACAGGGACTTTCAACCATAACACAAAGAACACAAATGGGGCCAGAGTCCTCAGAGCTAAAATATCTGGTGAACCTAGAAAATGACCAAAACAACCGCCTTGGAGGTATGACCCCCACCCACAACGCCAGAGGCTCGAGGGCACCACTGCCACACAGATGGCTGAAATTCTCACTGGCTCCATGCACCCCACTCTGACAGAGCCCCACCTTTGCCAGACCACCCAAAATACACACCATAAAATTTGAGGGCCATAACCATTTTGACTCCCCACACCAATTTTTTCACCAACTCCGAGGACCACTAACCGCCAATAAGACCACTATGACAACAACACACGCCAACTGTCAACCCACACAAAGGCCAAGAACACATTCCCTGACTCACACACCACCAGATATAAAACACCCTTACCAATGCTGACCCATTTTCAGAGCGGGAGGGTGGGACTCGCTGTGCAGGGTTTGTCTGCCTCCTGCTCCAAGGGGCATCCCACAGGAAACCTCCCCTTCCACAAGCTCCACCCTCCCACTGTAGGTAAATATGCTTGCCATAGCAATATAGGTTGGTACATATCCCACTGTAGAGAGGCAGTCTAGCTCCCCTGCCTCAAATTGTGTTTTTTGTGTTTTTATTCTTTCCCTCTTTTTTTGTTGCTTTTAATACATAATAGCGTAATCTGCTCTGTTATTTCATACAGTAAAGAGAAAGGGAAGCTCAACCTGTATCAACAGACACAGGGCAAGGGAACACTTTTTTGAGTGATGTCTATAGATATGTTTACTATATATGACTGTAGTTTTTCAGGTGCTAACAGTGAATAAAAATAGTCGAAAACAAGGTATTCTGGTGCCCTAGACAAGTAATTAATGTAGTGCCCCACCCCTCTCCTCCTAATGTACAATTCAGCCCAATCCATGCCTATTTGTGCCCCCTCCCTGCCTGGGATGAAGGGGAGCCCTAGGTGGTCCCTACCCATCGTCCCGGCCCAGTCTGCACCATCTCCACTCACATCACCATCTCTTCATTCTACATTACCTTCACTCACAGCTCCATCTCTTCCTTCTGCACTACCCTTACCACCAGTCTTTATGACATACACGCTTTCCACAGCTCCATCTCTTCCTTATGAACTACCCGTCCCCCGCCCCCACAACATCATCTCTTCTTCCTGCAGAACCACTCTCCCACCTTTGCTCTAATAGCACCAGTCACTTGTTATGTAAAGCTCCCCTCCCAAGACCATCTATCTCTGCAGCAGTTCTCTTCATAAATGTGTCTCCCCCTCATCTAAACTATCCTCCCCATAGCATCACTTCATCTTTTCCTTTCAGCACCACTCCACTTTCTATTACCCAACAAGAGCACTCACCTTCTCACAGTGCAATCTCCCCTATCCCTCTAGGGCACTATCTCCTCCTGCTTTCTATCACCCCTATTCATCACTCTCTTCTCTCCCCCATACAGCAGCTACTCAGTAGGAGCATTTTCTCACCCCCCTGCCAGCACTTCTGACTGTGCTTCTTTCTGCAGATGGCACCAACTGTGGAGTTGAGTACTGTCATGATACAGGTTTTCCCTTTGGGCATCAGTGGATTCACTGGACTATGTCAGACCAGCGCTGGATCCAATTCTTTAATAAAATAACTTGGGATGTTGTAAGGGAGTGCTCATTTAAACAAAATGTTGTTTTGTGTTGTCGTTTTTTTATTTTTTTACCATTTAATTCTAGTGCTACATCCATTACTAACATCGAAATTTAAAAAAAAAAAAAAAAAAAAAACATTGGTAAATAAAAATATACAGTATTTATATAAACATACTGCAACCCTCTTTAACCATTTTATTAAAGAAATAGATCCAAAACTGGTCTGACATAGTCCAAAAGGGAAATCTGTAAATACAGAGAAACATTGCAAACATACACATCACACAGGCTGTATAGTCTATTTAGCATGCAGGAAACCCAGGTGATACTCATTGCCCACAGGTGATACCCAGCTTTCATAGGGAATGGAAAAGCTATTCAGCATCCAGAAAAGCTGGATGACGATTATCCGCACTCAACTTTTCATAATCGGAAAACTGAGTGCCACCCATCCCCCACAGGTGGCACCCAGCTTTCCATAGTAGGCAAACTGAGTGACACTTGTGGGGGATTGGGTGTCATTCAGCTTTCACAGTCACTGGATAGTCTAGTCAGCAGGGCAGGAAGTGGGGAGTTAGTGGAGACGTCTATTCACCTTTCTGGAAGTCCACACATTCCAAAAAGGCCATCCGCGCCCGGCAGCTAAGACTTTTTAGTCTAGCTTTAGGGGTCGCCCTGAAGCACCATCTCATGATGCTATCCTAGTGCTTCTTTGCCTTAAAGAACCTCCAGCAGCCCTTTGACAACTCTCCTGGGGTCGAGGGAGGTCTCCCCTATTTGACAGAGTCACGCGCCCAAGCTGAGAGAATTGGCAACTATACCTTATATGCTTCAGCTGTAACTTACCTTGTTTCTGGAATCCATTGGCATTCTCTACACTAATTGCTTACTTCTGGCTCTGCCAATTGTATTAATGATTTCCCAGTACTGCTTTTAAAATGTCAGAATTCCATACATAGAAAATTTGTCGTTACATCATACTTACCAAATCTCCCTGATCATCAGTGAGGCTCCCTGACAAGGGGGAATACTCCCGGGCTCCCTGAACAGTTGGTAAATCTCCTGCTATGGTAGGTTTGCCACCAATCTGGTAAACCACCGGCAGGGAAGGTTTTACTGCCAGGGGGCCAGTGCCGGTATTTTATTTGTACTGATAACTTTTAGAATACACTCTTGGGCATTAGGATATGTTCACACGGCTTATTTGGATGCTGTTTGGACGCTGATTTTTCAGCATCCAAAACAGCATCAAAACATCGTCTGAAACACGCTTCTTCAGAAGTGGGTTTTGATGAGGTTTTGGACAAGGTTTCCACCCATAGAAAATTAATAGCCGGGACAAAAAACGTGCTGAAAAACGCTCCAAAAAAAAACGCGCCGGTTTGCACTATTCATTAGGTGAAGCATTATAGCTGAAAAACGCCCAAACATAGTCACATGTTGAAAAGTTTGGTCGGTTTACAGCCTAATGAAGGCTATATGGCTGCTTAACCATCTTTATACATCTGAGTACTTTCTATATGGTTTGTGGGTTGCTCTTAAATCGTGGTGGTGCCAGGGTAAAGCACCATTGAGATTCTGCCTGACAATCACTTGTGCTGAAAGGGACCATATTGTAGCTAGGCTTGAAGGAAAGCTACCCTCTGCCTAATCCCTCACTGCTGACCCATTTGACCAGCAATCCAGTTCTAGCATAGTAACCTTGACTACATGGCTCTCCTACAACCTCTCCCCTCCAGTACATCGCTGCCTAATCTCTAGATACCTACCTCCTCATGAAACTCCCGCTCCTCAAGGACCTTCTTCTCTGTCTCCTCTTATTCAGCTCTTCACATAACGTCTCCAAGACTTCTCTCGTGCTTCCCGTGTCCAAAGTCTCGATATACATATATATATATATGAGTGTAGTATCTTTTTATACTTTTAAATGCTTCAAATCAAATTTTTTCCCTTGTACTAAAACTGCTGAACATAAGTAACTTACACAAGATAAGATAGCGCCAACATCCTGTGTATCGCACCCAGATGACGTCAAATATTTACTGGAAATCAGATAACTTACAGGAAATCAGATAACTTACAGGAAATCAGATGACTTACAGGAAATCAGATGACTTACAGGAAAACTCCCAGAGACGTGATGTACAGTGGCCAAACCTAATCCAATCAGAAGAGGACAGCAGTAGATGTCAGATTTGTTGCAATATATAACCACGCGCTTAAAACCATGCCCCTTCCAAATTCCTGTGTATATATACTGTTGCCACTGAATAAACCCTGGAAGTGCTGAATTGAGACCAGGGTGAAAGCATGAGCTGTGTTTGAAACGGAACTTTGTATCTGTGTCATTCTCGGCGCTGTACCACACATGTGACTATATGTTGATTGGGAGTGGACTGACTGACCACGGGTATTTGATGCAACACGGACTTCAGTATAAAGGTTTTTATAACACGAATCAATGAGTAAAAGTGCAACGTTTCGGTCAAAAAACAATGAACAGAGCCTTTCTCAAGCATATTCAAGTGCTCAATGTGTCATAATATATACACCCCCTAATAATGTGCTAACATATTAAATTAACCAATGTGAAAACAGGTTATCATAATTCCCACAATCAAAATAATCCCACGTGATAGTTAGCTATCCACAAAATTAAAAACTCTCCAATTACTTGTTCAAATTTGATACGAGCGGGGACCAATCAGTGAATCTACAAACCAGCGGCTTACCTCTATCTTCGACCGCGCCATGTCCTTTACTCATACGCGCGTCAGCAGACTAATGGACACAGTGCGGCACATGACAGTAAGGGCAAGCATGTCTTTCAGATGATCAGCATCAGCGACCACAATGCGCATGATCAATGCCCGAACTCTCCGATACATTGAACATGCTATATATTGTTTATTATGGATTGCACAGTACTGATATTGATATGTCGCCGTTTTCCTTTTGTTACCCTGCACAACACCCTTCGCTCACACGTTGTGGTTGTGGAGTGGTGGTAGTGCCATGTGGCATGAGACTGGGGTGTTATGTTATATGATGCCTCTGTCTCGTTGCTTGATGTCGGGTATATGGTTTGTCTTGGCTTATATAATACACAAGGTACCGTTGTGTAGAGATCTAGGATTTCATTTAGGCCTATATAGGTGGTGTTTTTGTTTATTTTTAATGTATTGAATAAACTTACTCCAACAATATATAGCTTGTTACAATGTAATACGGAGAGTTCGGGCATTGAGCATGCGATTGTGCGCTGGATGCTGATATTCCTGATGAACATGATGCCTTTCTGTATGCGCACTGTTGGTCCATTAGGCTGTGACAAGCGTTGGATATAGTCAATGGCGGCCGCTGTTGTTGATGCCACTGATTTGGTCCCGCGCGCCGCTCGGTTCATTTTGAAACAAGTAATGGAGGAGAGTTAGTTTTAATTTGTGGATAGCTTATCATTTCACGATGGATATGTTTTTGATTGGTGAATTATGATAAAAAAAAACCCTTTGGGGGTTTTTTTTTTTTCACATTGGTTAATTGATATGCTTAGCACTTTATTAGGGGGGGGTGTTTTGTATAACTATTTTGACACATTAAGCACTTGATTTTATGCTTGGGAAAGGCTCTGTCATGTTTTTCGAGCCGAATACGTTGCACTTTTGCTTCCTGATTCGTAATAAAGAAGCCTTTATGCTGACGTTCCGTGTTTATTTTTTTTGCATTTCAAGTTCATTGGGGATCATTGATGGTGGAAATATTAGCTTATTTCTCACCAGTGGACTTCTGCTGCATGGGGCTGTTTGGGTTACTGATACTCTGGGGACTCCGGTGCTTGGCCCAACTGTTACTATTTTTTGTTTGTGAGCCTGGGGATCGTGCACGAGGGGTTAAATCCAGTGATGGTTGAAAAACAGAACCCTGGTCAGTTCTATTCTAACACCTTGAATCACTATAGGAGTTCCTAATCTCTACACAGAAGAGGGATGTTCAGAGACTTTTAATTGTTGCTAGTGTGATGTTTATTTTTTTGAGTCTACCTTCCATAAGACATTTTGAAAAGGAAAATATGACAGCGACAGTAAATGATTGATAACGATGGAACTTCATCTCAACACATGGATGAATTACTATCGTGTTTCAACGTGTGAGTTGGTTGTGTTACAGAGAGGGCTGCGTTCAATTTACGGCCAACTTTTTTTCTACAGGACATTGAAATTTTTGTAATAAATGTTTGAAGGCAATTAACATACAAATATGCATTTGAGATTTGCTATTAAAATATTGTGTATCTCAGATAAAATTTACTTTGTTTGCAATCAGTGTGATGGATAGTGAAAACACTGATTAACCCCTTACCGACATTTGTCGCACTCATACGGCAACGTCGGGTAGGGGTTCCCGCAAATAGCCGTATGAGTTACGTCAAGGCGATCTTGCTGCGCTCAACAGCGGGCGCGCAAGATAGAGCATGGAACCGGCTGGTTTATTACCGCTGGCATCATCGCCGCATCCCCCACGGCCGGGATGTGCGCTCCGGCCGCGGGGATTAACCCCCCGATGTCTCGGAACATCGGTACAGTCGCGACATCGCGGGGCTGCGGGCGGCAGGAGTGAGCTCCTGTGCCGCCGTTCTCGGCGCGAGTTAACGGCGCTGGCGCGTTACCGGTCTCCTACCAGACAGCCCGGGACGCTGAATGACAGCATCGGGGTTTGTAATGGTGACGTCACGTTTGCCCACAGATGCATTGTTGGGTAGGTGACAGACAGTTGCCTATGGAGACCAGGATACAGTTATAATGTATGATGATCTCCCCTATTGCATGAACTGATCTGACGATCGTTCATGCAATTCCCCCTGGGGGAAAGTGTAAAAAAGTATTGAAAAGTTAAAAAAAAGTGTAAAAAGTAAAATCACTAACTCAAAAAAATAAAATAAAAAAACTCGCTTACATGCCTTTCCCTTTAACAAACGCCATTCGCCTAAAAATGGGATCAAAAATAAATAAGTACCATATTTGGTTTCGCCCGGTGTTGTAGCGACCCCACCTATAAATCTGTCATGTTAATGACCCGTACGTGTGACGCCATTAAAAAAAAACCCAAAAAAACAGTCACAGAATAGCGATTTTTTGTATCCCGCAGTACATAAAATGGAGTAAAATAGTAATCAAAATCTCATATCAACATCAAAGTGTGATGCCAATTGAAAACGTCAGTTAATCCCGCAAAAAAAGTCCTTACACAGCACTGTATACGGGAAAAATTCAAAAAGTTTGGCTATTAGGAAGATAGTGAGCATTAAATTTGTTTTTACACAATAAAAACACTTTTTTTTTCAAAAAAAATTGTATTTCAAAATAAAAAAAACTACATAAATTGGGTATCACTGTATCGTCTCAAACTTCAGAGTAAAAACTAACTTGTCACGGGTTTACATGCACCAGTTGAAACGCTATTAAAATAAAAATAAAAAAACACTGTAGGGATTGCAGTAGTATTTTCTTCACCTTACCTTCCAATAAAACAGACTTTAAAAGCGATCATAAAGGTCCTTTCTGTACCCCCTATAATATTTAACCAATAAATAGTCAAATCATCCCGCAAAAAAAAAGACCCTATACAGAACCATAAACAGAAAAATTAAAAAGTTATGGCTATCATAGCCACTGTATTTTATTACCGCATCAGTGACCGCTGTAAAAAATAAAAAATAAAAAAAACATACAGGTATTGCTGTATTTTGTACAAAATGCTTTGCACAAATAAACCTTAATAAAAAAAGTGATCAATGTTTCCATATACCTCCCCGTTGTATCAATAAAAACATCAAACTCATATCATAAAAAAAACAAGACACAAGAAGTCCATTGTCAAAAAAAATTAAGAAGCTAGGGCTGTCAGGAATACGACACATTTTAAAAACGCAACTTTTTATATTAACTCGCTTCTATGTGTACAAAGTAATAAAACATAAAAAAAAAACTATTATAAAATTTATATCATTGTAATCCAGTTACCGACCCCCATAGTAGAGAGTTATCCCGGTCATTTAGTCCGTCCTCTATGGTGAATACTGTAAAAATGAAGTCCCAAAATACAATGGCCGGGAAACTTGCGTTTCCCCCCTCCATTTCCTATGGCCCATGCTAAAAAAAACTACGGAACACCTGTGCGCCAAAAATGCATAATAACACCATTATGTGAGACCCTGCTGGGCGTTGAATCCAAAAATGGAGCAACTTCTGGAAGGTTTCACCTGGTTCTATTACCTTTGGGGGCTTTGGAGATGCGACATGGCTCCACCAATATCTGTGCGCCAAGCCATAATTGCACTCACCTCCCTTGTACCCCTGCCATGCGCCCAAACAGCAGTTTTTACACCCATCATGGTAGAGTATTGCGAAAACTTTGGAAGAAATTGCGTAAACACTATTTTGGGGCTTTTTTTCCAGATTCCTTGTAAAAAGTTTAAAACATTTTCAGCTAAAATTACAGTTATTGGAAAAAATATTATATTTTTTTATTTTAAGAGCCGAAGCTAAAAAAATTTGTGAAACGCCTGTGGGGTCAATATACTCACTACACTCTGAGATATATTCTGTAAGGGGTGTAGTTTCAATATGGGGTCTTTTTAGGGGTATTTATTTTACGTTTTGGAAAAACCTTAGGGTGTCCGGCAAACCTGAAATGGCCCTAATAAAATTGTAATTGGAAATGAAAGGCCCCAGAGTCCAGTAGGTGCTCTCCTATTCTGGGGCTTGGTGGTTGAGCCAAAAAATGCACTAGGGACCACATAGGGATATATCTCTGAAAACGGCAGATCAGAATCTGGGGATATCAATATTAATTGCATTTCCCTATCACATTTACCGTTATATTCTTGTCAATAATGATAAAAATTGAAAATCTGCAAAAAAATTGAAATATTTTGAAATTTCACTTCCACTTTGACTTTTAATTTCTGTGAAAACCTAAGGCGTTAATAAACTTGCCTTAAATCGGTTTTGAATACTTAGGGGTGTAGGTTTCTTAGATGAGGTCATTTTTGGGGGTATCTAACATACTGGTCAATAAAAGTCACGTTAGGAACTGGACTGGTCCCTAAAAATATGTATATTGCAATTTCTTGAAATTTGAACATTACTACAAAATTTATAAGCCCCCTTAATGTCGTAAAAAAAACGAATTTAAAAAAATGATGCCAAAACTACAGCAGACATATGGTAGATGCTAGTTATAAACTATTTTTGAGTGGAATTACTATCTGTTTACATGCAGAAATTTGAAGTTGAAATTGGTTAAATTTTTTCACTTTTTTCACGATAATTTGATATTTTTCCAAATAAACAATCATTTTTTGGACCAACAATTTTTTACTATCTTATAGACATTGTGTCACGACAGAAAACAATCTCTGAATCACATGGATAGGTTAAAGGTCAAAAGTTGATTCTCACATAAAGTGACACTTGACAAGATTTCAAAAATAGGGCTCTGTCAGAGAGGCCAAAACTGGCTCCGGCGGTAAGGGGTTAAGACACTTTTGTCAGAGAGTGATTTTGATTCCTTTAAGGAGAAATTGGGACAAAGATTGATGAGGCATAGAGTAGAGATTGAGAGAATGAAAAGAGATAAGTGGCATAGGGATCTTGAAGATTTATGAGATGGGAAGAATCTATAGTTGGCAGGGTAACAGAACCAACAGGCTATGACCAAGGGAAATTCAGGAGATTTCATCGCCCAAATTGGATTAACAACTAAGATTCAGATTATACGGATTAATTCCGCAAGATCAGATTTTTTAGGGGTACAGAATCGAGGAAAGAGGATGAGGGCCTTAGGAGGGGCGGGTTGGTAGGAAACATCGTGCAGCAAAAAATTAAAAATCAGAGGGGGAGAGCGAACAAGCAGAAGGAGGATCTAATCAGACCAGTGACCAGGGGCCATCCACAGAGATAAATACAGAGGTGAACCTTGTAGTAAATATTTCATCAATGCAACTTACTGAGTTAGAAATACGTTGTATTGAATAAGGGATTTTCATTTAGTCACTTCTTGCTCCTTGATTGGTTCCAATTGAAATTGATTTGCAGAATTTTTTTAGACGGTTACGTTTAAAGGCATTTTTTTCAGGATAGAAATAAAGGGTATAATGTTGATGTTAGTCCAGACATGTTGAATCTAGACACAAAAGACAGTATGGTTTGTTTGAAAGAACTAGATTTGGGTTAAAAAGTGATTTTTTCCCCCAAATCTAACCATATTGTGGAACTTATTTTAAAATTTAAACAAAAGATGGTTGAAAAATTTCGGGCAGGAAGATAGAGGACATTCCAATTTGTTTTTTGGGGGAAAGGAAGCTTTGAGAAAACTTATGAATAATCCCAAATGTTGAAAACCGGGGGGATAAAGGGGGGAGCAGTCGTGGTCAGGAAGGGTCAAGTATGATTTTGAGGTTCAACGTCAGTTAGGAATAGAAGTATATATCAATTGAATTCTCCCCCTAAATTTAAAGAAAATAAGGAGAAAAGAATTTGGATAGGGCTTTTGTGAAAAGTTTATGGGATGATAAACTTGGGAATTTTTCAAAAAGTTACATCTCTGGTTACGCCGGTGCTGTATATTCTCCCTAAGTTTCATAAAGTTTGTAGATCCCCCAGGTAGGGATAGTACGGGTCGGGGCTCTTTTCATAATAGAGCCTCTTTAGATGGGGTTTGAATCCTTTGCAGGGCTTTTCCTATTAATCGGGATCCTCTGATTTTTAGCAAGTACGGATGTCATCTGCTGATAAGTGTTTTTCGGGTTTCATTTGATGTTGTCTCACTGACCCTAATTGAAATCTGGAAGGTTTGTTGCGTGTAGGGCGCTTTCCAACGCGGGTGTGCTCCGAGTTACCACCACTTTATCCTAAAATTCTGGAGTTTGTCCTAGGGAAATTTATTTCCTCTTTGGGGCTCATTTTATCCCCAGAAGCGGGGAACGGCCTTTGGGGTCCTTTTGGCCCCCATTTTAAACTCTATATGGCGGCGTTGGGTGGGTGTTTTTCATTCTGGTTTTTTGGGAGCACTCCTGCTTTGGTGGCGTTTTTTGGGAGATGTTTTTGTTTTGGGAAAGGGCACTTGGGGACCTTAATTGTTTATATTTTTTTAAAACCGGTGCAGATAGGTTTAAATTTCCCAAGGTTTGCTGGGGATTTTTCAGTTTTTAACCAAGAGTTTTACATTTAGGGAAAACCTTTGGGAGACATTTTAAGTTAAGGAGAAGAAAAGAACAATTTTGAACTACAAAAACCCATCACCCAAAAATTTTTGATGACTACTCCCTTGGAGAAGCTATTGGAGTGGGGGAAAATCTCTCGGAGGAGCGAGGGTTTGATGACAAGGTGGTTTTTTTATGTGCAATAAATTTTATCCGAGGGGATATCCAAAACCTTTCGGGGATAGATTTAAAAAACGGGTAAAAAAAAGGTTGGAGGACAACATTTTGGGGACCACAAGGGAATGGGGTCAATCGAAGAATCCCGTTCGTGACCATTTAAGGAGTTGGGCCCCCTAAAATTGCTAGTTTCTGGGAAAAGAATGGCTATCCTTCAGAAGGGCTTTCCTGTGTAGAGGAATTTTCTGAGCCCCGTATGTCCTATGGGAAAAGAAAAAAAATTTTAGGGAATAGATTGTGAATGGCCTTCCGCCCCCTTTCGGTTAAGAAATTTTGATAGCTCCCCCCTAAGCAGGCAATTTTCCCCTTGCTATGTTGTAGCAATTGTAACAAATAGTTAAAGGTGTGTTTTTATCACCAAACGGGCAAGCAGTACAAATTAGAGAAAGGTTCTCTTGTGGGACTTCTTATGCCTTTTTAAATGATTACCTGTCCCTGTAGTAAGTCTAATTGGGGAGCGACAATGGAAGTCAGGGGGGGAATTTTAATAAGCACAAAAGTACGTACGTAGAAAAATGTTATTTTACCGGTGGCACGCCATTTTGTTGGTTTATCACTCTTCTCTCAATTGAGATTTAGAGTAATAGATCATGTTCCACCTCTGGCGGGGGTATGGGAAAAATTATTATTGAAGAAAGAATTTAATGGATATTTGAATTAAAATCATAATCCTTAGGATGAACATAATTTAATACAAGTAGGGTTAATTCTGTGTGGAGATATGTTTTGGCTCTGATTTTTTTTTTATGTTTTTTAATTTTTAATTGTTGGTTTACTAATAATTTATAGTATTATATTTTTGTATCTTTAGGTAAAGGAAGTCCGTGGGGGTCAATCTGGATGGGATTTCTCTTTTTTTTGTTTCGGCCCCTCTGTCTTAAATCCCTCATAATTTTCCCCATTTTTGCCTGTATATGGGGGCATTATATTTAAAAGGGGTATTTTTCCTTGTAGGGAATTTAAACGTTTTTGAATATATTTCAGGTTTCCATTTTTAGGATTGCACGGGACTGATATTGAATGTCGCCCTTTTGTTACCCTCAAAACCACCCTTCGCCCCCCTTGTGTGTTGGTTTGGGTGGTTGGCCATCGGGCATGAACTGGGGTGTTATGTTATATGAGCCCTTGTTCCCTTGTAGATTTGGGTATATAATGCCCAATTTCCGTTGTGTAATCCCAGGATTCATTTAGCCTAATGGTGGTGTATTTTGTTTATTGTGAGAATTGAATAAATTACCCAACAAATATATCATTTCCATTTATACGGAGGTTGGCATTGAGCTTTTTGCATTTTGCATTTTTTTGATCTCTGATTTAATGCGTGCCCTTACTGTCTGCGCACTGTGTCCCATTAGGCTGCTGACGGTGTATGATAATGGGCATGCGCGGGGAAGATAAGGACGCCGGTTTTTAGAGCCACTGATTTGGCCCGCTCGGTTTTTATTTGAACAAGTAATGGAGAGTTTTTAAATTTTTGGATAGTTACTTCCTTGGAAATTTTTATTTTGATTTGAATTATGTAAACCTTTTTTACATTGGTTAATTGATATGTTAGCACATTATTTGGGGGGGATAATTATGACACTTGAGACTTGAATTTGCTTGGAAAGGCTCGTATTTTTTTTTTGGCCGAAACGTTTTTCACTTTTTACTCTGATTTGAAAAAAAGAAGCCTTTTGTGAAAGGTGTTTTTCAAGTTCATTGGATCATTTATTGGGGGGTTTTAAACATTTCACCCGGGGTTTGTGATGGGGGGTTTTTTGGGTCTATACTCTGGGGCTTCGGTGCTGGCCCCAAAACTGTTACATTTTTTGAGGGGGGGTTTTTGTCGTTTCACCCGACCAGGGGCCCAATTTGGGGAACCCCCCCAACGTCCGGGGGGATCATTGAAAAAAAAACCAAAAGCCTGCTGCCCCGCACAGCCCCCCCAAAGATAAACCCCGGTTTTTGCCTGTTTGGGGCCCTTCCCAAAACCCCCCACTGAGTCACGGGTAATTTTTCCAATATTTATATGGGGTTTTAAACTTGCCGGGGGAATCGGGAAGTAAAGGGGGTAGAAACCCCGGTTTTTTAAAAGGGTAAAGGGAGTTAAAACGTCTGGTGGTACGGCCCCATTTTTTTTCTTTCCTCCGGTGGATCTCAAAACCGGCATGAAACTGTAAAAAAATTCTTTTCATTATCATTTCGGGCTCATTTGGGTTAAATGTTACTGCCAAAAGATTTGCCCCAGAATTAGAAAAGAGGAAGTTAAAACTTACCCCTGAGGACAGTGAAAAAAAAGGGGGTTGTCTTTAGTTATTTGTTTTTTAATACCGTAACAAATTAGGGGAAAAAAAAGGCTTTTGTGGGAAAAGGGAACAGGGCGGGAAATCCACAGGACCCTTATGGCCCCATAATTTCACTAGGGCTTGGTAGAAAATTACTCTGTTACGGTTAATAGGGGTTTACACGCGAACTGCATTTTGGGGGTTGGGGCCCCAAAAGGGAAAAGATCCTGAAAACCGGGGGAAAAGGTGGATCTTGGGGGGAAACCCTGTGAGTTAACCCCTCGGTGGGGGCGGGCCCCAACTGGTGCTTTTATCTCGTTTAGTAATTTATGTTGCGGCTTTTTAAAAAACGAAAACAGACTTCCCTGCGGGGGCACAGAGGGGCGTAGAATTGGATAGGGCGGGGAAAAGGGAAAGAAAAAAGGTAAAAGAAGTGGGGCGCTTGTATAAATTAGCGGGAAATTCCCGTCAGATATATTTAAACCAAAAGGAAGAGGCATGCTGGAAGATAAGGGTTAAATTAGATGCGGGCACAGGTTTCATCCCCAGAGTCCTCGGGGGGGCCTTTGCAAGTTGAAGGATATGCAGAAGTTAAGGGGGGGAAGGGAAGAATGAAAAAGCTAAATTTGATTTTTGGGTTTATTTTAAAACTGATGGGGCCAAAAAATTCAAATGAAAACGGCAACTGTTGATGCGCCCCCCGCCCTATAAAGGCGCGGGAAAAAAGGATTTGGAAGGGGGCCGGGCCCCCAACGTGTGGGTTGCAGAACCCGGTTTTTGTGAAAGGGTGCATCAGCTGTGGGGCACCCGCCCTCATTGCGTTTTATGTCCCACTTCCGTTAAAAATGTCTTTTCCCTTTGGGTCCCGGACCAAAGGGGGGCAACGGGAATTCCTGTGGCCCCTTTTTTGAAACACCCTCGGGCACCCTTTCTTGGTTGGCCACGGGAACTTCCTGTTTTGGGCCATCTTGGTCCCAAAAAACCTTTGGGACAGAAATCTTAAAATAAAAAAAACCGGGAAATTTTCCTCTGGCGCCATCTGGAAACCCCCGGGAAAACCCGGAAACCCACCCCTTTTGAAACCCGGGTTTAAATAAGGGATTCCGGATCACAAAACACGGGCCCAACTTCCCAAAT
Organism: Phyllomedusa bahiana; assembly: GCA_025379985.1. NCBI lineage: Eukaryota > Metazoa > Chordata > Amphibia > Anura > Hylidae > Phyllomedusa > Phyllomedusa bahiana. Next base: position 31,127 of record JAODAL010041100.1, read on the forward strand.
AAGCCCCAGGGCCACCAGGGGAGGCCTAAAGAACCTCCCCCTCGGGGTTGTCTCATTTGTTCCCCAGTGTACACACCCATTTTTGCCCAACGGGCGAAAACACCCATATACCCCCCGCTCCGGAAACCTCCCTTATTTTTTGCCCTTTAAACCACTCTCAATGCCAAATGGGTCCCGCCTCAAAGGGCCCGGTTTCCCATCCCTCGGTCTCAATGCCCCACCCATTTCCCGGGGTTTGGGAAATCCTACTATTAAAGAAAACCAATGGACAGGGGTTGTTTCGGGGAAAATGAAACGCAAATTTGCCCGGGGGGGGCCAGATCCCCTCTCAGTTTTGGGGTTAAAATTGGAGATTTTGGTGGGGTTTAAAATTGGGGGCCAAGGGTTAAATGCTGCTAACTCAACTTGGACATAGGTGGGGTTTTTAAGCCCGCCGGGTTTGTTAGAACTTGGAGGTCCCCAATACAAAGCAGCCAAAACCTTTAAAAACCCAAGGTAAACCCGGGGGAAAAGATAGGGGATTTTAGCTGTCACCCCGGCCCCGGGCGCCCTTCCCTGCTCCCATCCTTTATCCATGCTGTAGGCCCAATTTTGACAGAAACCACCCTGAAGACATTGCCGCCCGTTAGGTCAGCCTTTTGGAAGCCCTTCCCGTATTTTGCATTTCCCAACCTGAGAGGGAAAAGCTGCCAGAAAAATCAAAATTGGGTCTGCCAACAAAATTTTTTCAGGGCCCTTTTGGGTACCCTTGATGGGGTGTTTTGAAAAAGGGGCCTTTCAGGCAACAAAAAATTTAACAACCAAAAACCCAAACCCCACCTTTAATGAATTTAAGATCGTGGGCAATTCCCCCGATGCTGCGTTTCTGTGAAGAGAGCCATATACACAGGATGGAGCCAAAACATACCCGGGGGTGTCCAACCACCCCCTACACCCCTACTTTCCCGACACAATTTTTTGAAAAGGGTTCTTTTGAATTAAAGGGCAATCAAAATTTGAAATAATCCATTTACTCCCCCAGCCCAAATTTGCCCCGCACACAGCCTCCCCGAAACCAGGATTTAAACCCTCAGGGATGGGCAAGTTTAAACCCCAAAACAATTTTAAATTTTGGTGAAAACCTCCCGGGGTCCCGGGAAAAAGGCCCCTTTCCCTTTTTAGAAGACTGGTGCAAATACACCAGAAGAAACCCATTTTAGCAACCTGGGAAAGGGCCAATGGCCTACTTGAAATTTAATGGGCCCCAGATTGTTATCCCACCTATAATAAAGGCACATCTGGATTTTTGCTAGACTCGCCTCCACATTCTGGGACTCCGGCCCTGACCCTTATGTGAACAATTGAAGGAATTTGGTCAGGACATGCTCAACGGGGCCAAGCTGTTTTTTTCAATTTTCCCAAAGGGTGTCAAAAACAAGAAGGAAAAAGGGAATCTTTTGGACAAATATGCCGCTCGCATTACGCAACCCAATTTTTAAATTTGGGATTCCATCTTAAAACAAAAACCCATCCCTTTGCCCGACCCATGCATTAAAGGATTGGGGGACCCAAGGGCCCTTAAAGGACAAGATTACTCTGTCAGGCCTGAAAATGTGACTCTATCAAGAAGGAAGCTGTTATTATTGCCAAGGGGTTCCCTTTAAAACACGGGCCAAGGAGAAGAAAATGGAAGAAAAGAAAGTTTAAAGATGATGACCTCAGGTTTAGGGGGAGGCCCAAAACCCAAAAAAAGTGTTGAGTTGGTTTTTACCAATTTATGCCCCAAACCTGACTAACCAAAATCAAGTGTAAAAAAACTCCCGTTCCTCAACCACCAGTACCCGTAAAAGCCCTTCCCCGAACCACCGATTTTTTCCCGCAACCCTACCAACTTTTTGCAGGACCTTTTTTCCCAAACCCCAGCTCGCCTGAGGCAGAGGGCCCCTTTCCCGGACTAAAAAAACTTTTTTCTCGAAGCCCGCCTGGTTTTCCCGGACAAATCACAAACCCTTATACCTCTTTCACTCCCGAAATCTTTGGGCCCTGCCTCTTTGGGGGTTTTTGGGTCAAAAAAAAAGGGGATGTATGGAAAACCTTTTAGGATATCCCATGCAAGGGTAGGGTCCGTTGCACAGACGGCCCCCCACTTGTTTAAGCTGTTTTTCGCTGAAAACACCTTTCTTTGGGAAAAAATTCAAAACATTCAAACCCTTTGGGGGCATCCTGTGACATCTTTTGGGACCTTATTACCTTCAAGGGGGGCTTGGGAAAAAAATCCCCAACAACCTCACATTCAAAGCAACATAACCCTAGACTTCAATTTTCTTTATTAAATGATTTCCTGAAAATTAACCCCTTTAAGGATTCACTAACCCCCCAACCGAAACCACCCTGTTCCTCTCCAAGGGGGGAAAAATGGGGAAACCCGAATATCACAAAAAGAAGAAGAATTAAACAACCCTTTAAGATCATGACTGCCCTTTTAAAAAAGGGTGGGGGCTGGGAAAATTCCCAAAAACCCTTCCCAAATGTCCTTGTTTCCAAGGTTTGGGGAACCCTGGGTTATGTCTTTCTTCCAGATTTTGGGTCCCGATTTTGCAGAAGAACAAGGCGATTCCCCCCAAAAGGATTTGCTTGGGTTCCTTGCCTGAAACCGGGGAAAGGGGTGCATTTTACCTTCGATAAAGTCAGGGCCCCGGAAGCTGAACTTTGGGTTTTTAACAGAACTTGCAAACTCGCTGAAGGAAAGACTGTGAACATATATACTGACTCACCACGTGTATGGAGTGGCCCATGATTTTCGCCTTTAAGTGGGCCCTGCGAGGTTTCCAGACAGCTAGTGGAATGCCAATCAAGAACCAAGAGACTGTTTCAGACCTTGATGAAATGCTCTCCACTCCCGGGCCCAATGCTGTCTTGAAAACCAAAGCTCAGGGAAAAAAAGGGAGACAGAGGAGGCCAGGGGAAATTACAACGTTTGATCAGGCCACAAAGGCCGCAGCCCTCCTCCCAGTAATTCGAGAGAAAGTAGGAGTGGCTGTATACGTACTCACAAGAACAAGAAAAGAAGCTAGAAGAAAAGAAGAAGATAAAAGAAAGAGAAGAAAGGAAGCTAAGAAGAATGAAAAGGAAAGGAAAAAAAGAAGGATGAAGAACAAATCAAGGAAGAAATATACTGGAACCCAGGTGCTGACCTGCTGAGACAATTTCAAACCCAAATAAGCCCAAAGGAAAGGAGGAGTTGGGAGTAGTGTTGAGCGTTTTTTATCGATAAAGTTGAAATCGGCAAGGTTTTTATGGTGATCGAAATTTCCAGATCATGCGATAATTAAGGTTAAAATCTGTGAAATCATCTATTAAGATCGCGCCTTTTTTCGGCGCTTCCTTAATTTTGGGGCGGCCAGCAAATCAATTACAGAATAGAGCAGGTGAGATGTGTGTGCGACTCATGACTGGGATTTTGTATGGTTGCAAATTGGCTGGAAAAATCACATGACCTCGTTTTACATAGAACAGCGTTCCTGTTTCAGCCTCAGTGTCTCTTTAGCGTCTCCTAGGATAGGACCTGTGCTCTGCCTGGCCAAACAGCTCAGCGAAATTAGTCTATTTCTGCACAGAGAAACCCTACTATTAGCTGTGATCCTTCCAATTTAGTTAGATTAGAGTTTGAAGATTTTATGTAGTTAGTAGAAATTTTTTTTTTAAAGCACATCTACCGCTGAAAATTCACGCGGGGGGGAGCGGGGGGGGGGGGGTCCCCGGGGGGCGAACACAGACAAGCCCCTATCATAAAAAACGGATAAAGTTCCCCAAAGACTTATGTAGACTTTGTAGGAATATCTTTATTATTAACGTTTGCATTGAAAATTTTTCCGGGGATATTGGGCAGCCTGAACTTATTTTGGGATAAACACATTTTCTTAACTGGGGGGCTCTTTGTTAGCGCAAAATCCACTTTTATTATCAGTATACATTCAATAGGTGTTCAATTTTACCCAACACCGTGACTTTATATATCCACCGCACTTAAATTACAACCCCGCAATCTTTAGTCACCCAAAGGTTGTTTGTTCCAAAAAACATGTATCGTACAAAACTCACAGTTACTGTTTTTTGACTTTTGCGCACCCACACTGTTCTTTTGACCAGCACTACAAAAAATCAAAAAACACAATTCTATATTCCCCACAGGTGAATTGAAAGGTCAAAAAAAACCTTTTTATTATATCAAAACATAACAGTTACTGTTTTTTGACTTTTGCGCACCCAGCACTGTTCATTGACGCAGAAACTACGAAATCTTAAAAAACAGCAATTCAAAAAAAAAAAAAAAAAAAAATTCCCCCACGGGTGAATTAAAAGGGTCAAAAAATACCGTTTATTATATAAAAACATAACTGTTAGGTTTTTTTTTTTTTGACTTTTGCGCACCCAGACTGTTCATTGACCAGCACTACGAAAAATTTTTAAAACAAAATTCTATATTCACCACAGTGAATTGAAAGTGCAAAATATACATTTTTTTTTTAATATCAAACATAACTTACGTGTTTTTTGACTTTTCACACCCGCACGATCTTTTTTTTTTTGATCAACTGTATTTTTTTTTGAAGAAAACAACACAGAGGTAGAGCACATATCTGAAATCTTGTACATAAATTTTCAAAGTAAAAACACACGGTTGGTGTTAACAAAGGGACTAGGTACTCCCTTTTAGTAAACACCTAAAAACTCAACAAAACTGGTAACAACATTTTTTTAAATCAAGAGAGCTCGAAAATTTCCAAATCATGTCTAGTCGTATACTCTCAATTTTTTCTTAGAAAGGGAGGGGGAAAAAAAAAAGAAAAGGGGAAAACCAAAGATGATAAAATCACGAAGAACATAACAAACCGACAGGGGGTGGGGATAGACCCAAAAAGGGGGGCCCATTGGTAAAAAAACAAAAACTGCTTTAAATAGGAAAAAGAACTTGCCTCAATAGGCGGGGGATACAATAAATATCCCAAGGCTTCCAAAATCCCCCAAAATTGCTTAGTTTTGTCATGAGAAGGCTGTGGATATTCCATCCACGCCCCCTAAAACTGAGATAAACTCCGTAAGAGGGAGGATTCTGACTTTTTTTC
>JAODAL010041101.1:0-36231 GCA_025379985.1 Phyllomedusa bahiana
AGGCCCCAAATCCCGGTAAAAACACCCCAAAAATGGGAAACTGGGCCGTGACTAAAAAATTTAACTTTATTATTAAAAATTCGAAAACCCTTAAAGACCGTAGTCTTAAATATATAACACAAGGGTACTTATTTTTGGGGTTGTGGGGAGAACCCCGTTTAAAACCCGGTCCTGTACACCAAAGGTGATAGAAAAAAATTCCTGTGTCCATTAGTTTTCACCATAGCCGCTTGGGGGAGACCATTCGACGGCGCCCAAGGTGCATGAGGTCCCGTGTAGAAGCCCGAATTGGAAAAAGAAGAGTACTCGGAAAACCGAGCGACTGCCAGCGGTCGACTTTTCGGGAGGTCCCCCCCTTTTCAAGCATGCGAGAACGGAACGCCCCTCTTATAGCTGGATCCCTTGAGACCTCCTTTTGTAATATAAAATAAAAACCCTTAAAAGTGCAAAGTTAAAAAAAAATAAAATAAACACATCTAAAGAAAGGCTTCAGGCTAAAGTTCTCTTTAAATGCTTTGGGGGCTAGGCCCCCAAAACGATGTATCCACAGCGCCCCCCTTTTGAAAAATTTTTTTGTAATTGTTTTATCTGCACAGTTACTTTTTCAATATCACCAACCCCTTCTGTTACCTATTCTCTCAAAGGCAAAAAGTCGGCCACTGATGTTTCCCATCCCTTTTTCTTCCTTTTTTTAATTAACTAAGACATCCTTATTTTGAATTTCCTAATAAATATTTGTTCATTTAATTTTCTTGCCATGCACTTTTTGTCCTACAAGATTTTTGCCGCAGGGGCACTTAAACATATAAAATCGATGTGCTTTCACGGGAGTGGAAACCCCTTAAAATTTTGGGGGGGATATCCCTTAGGGGGTGGGATAGTATCCCTTTATTTTTGCAAACGGTTTTGGCATTTAGGCAAGGAATTTGCTGTTTTAAAGGTTTTAAAATTGTTGATAGGCCCCTTTTTTTTTTATTTTGATAAATTGGGTGTAACCATAGATTGACCAAGGACTTTTTAAATTTTAAAAGGCGAGATCCGGCTCGCTTGGGGGTAAAAACGAATGTGCGAGCCCGGGGGGTGCACTTGGACTTTTTCCCGCGCGCTCTCAGATGTATGACCTTCCACTTTGTGAAAAAAAGGGAAAACCGAGGATCTACACTGCGCAAATGTGGAAAGTCATCTTGGAAAAGTTTGTCCGTTTCCCTTTCCTTGGATCCAGCACTGGGGTTGGACAAAGGGGACTCCCAAAAATCTGAGAACTGGTTAACTTTGAAAAGGTACAAACCACCGAGGACTTGCTTTAAGCACCCCCCGGGACCTCCAAACCCAGGGGCAGCCCCCTCGTCCGGAACATCTGGGAAGACTGTCCCATATAAAGGGGGGGGAAAAATCGAGGGGGGGGGGTCAAGGGGGATCATTGGGAAGGGAAAGGGCCCAAAAGGGAAACCCCTCCAGGAAGAGTCTCAAAGGGGATGGGGCCCATACTGGGGCGGGTGTCACGGGGCCTGGAAAGTTGCTGTGAATGTCCCCTTACAGTTGAGCCGATGGGTGTGACACAGTTACAAAGGTCGATGTTTTCCCACCATGTGTCTGCAGAGCTGAGTAGGTCCCCAACGGGAGCTGGTCACCTAAAGGTTAACAACCATCCAGTGACAGCTCTACAGACTCGGGAGTCGGTCACACGGGGCACCTAGTCTGGTCGACCCAAAAACACAGGACGGGGTAGGGGTCCGTGTTCTCATGGGGACACCAAGGAATACCCAAGCTCTATAAAACTTTTGAAAAATCTTGTGGTGTTGCCTCACATGAGGTGGGTTGGTCGGGAAATCCTCTTACAAACGATAAATCCTGGGGAGAGATTTCCCCCCTATCCGGGACTTTGGCAGAAACATGTCCCCGCCACGGTAAAATTAATAATGATTTTGATGATACCATTTTTTACCCGGAGAATTTGACCCTGTTTCCATGGTTCCAGCCGTGGGGGGTGACCATTTTAGAATGGTGAAAAATTTCCCCCTAGTTTTTTCTGGCTGGTGAAAGGGAAAGGAAAAAGAAAAAAGGGTCTACTATGCCGGGACCTAGAGGCCCTTGGGGGGATAATTTCGGGAACTGTCAACTCAGAGACCCCACCTTGGAAAAAGCCGGGGAAAAATGTGAGAGTATAAATGGGGTGCCTCAATACCCAGGGCTGAAACTGTTTTTCCCCGTTTTTGCATTTAAAAAATAAAGCTGTTATACCCTTTTTTGGAAAAAGTTCGGGGGGGTTGGGGAAACCCAACTAGTGGTCCCCCAGCCATACTGGAGAATGGTGTTAGATTTTCTCCTCAAAAAGCAGTTTTTAGGAGGCCATTTAGGTATGGAAAAGCCCAAAAGAGCATATTCTGCGGGGTTTTTTTTTGGCAGGGGTGTACATGACAAAAAAAGGCGGTACTGGAGTCCTGCTCCGAGTGCCATTTTAACATCTCCGAGGGCCCCTTTTCCCGGACCCCTTTCTGGTCCCCTTGCCCATTAAAGAAGTCCCCTTTAAAAGGATAGGGGATGGTTCTATTTGGGCCCCGGGTGAAGCCCTGCAAGGGGCCTTCATTTAAAATTTTTGGTGGTGCTGGATTTCGCCACCCGGTACCCAGAGGCTGTGCCTTAGGGAAATTTTACTTCATCAAAAAGTATTGCCGGGGGAATTGTTCTACATTGTTCTCCCGGACTGGCTACCAAAAGAGATCCGGGGATTGACCGGGGAAAAACCCCTTTTAAATGTAAAGGGTTTGAAAAATTATTTTAAGTTTTTTTAAAACATAAAAATCTGAAAAAAAGGGTATATCACCCAAAACGAGGGCCCTGGTTGAAAGGTTCAATAAAAACCCAAAAAAGCATGAAAAAGAAGGGGGGTTTTGGAAAAGGTGGGAAGGACTGGGATTGTCTTCTCCCGTACCAAATTTCCAGCCCCGGGAATTTTCCAACAGTGCCCACAGGTTTCCCCCCCTTTTGACTGGTCTAGGGTTTAAAACATCCCCGGGCCCTTTTCTAGATATAGCAAAAGGGAAACCTGGGAAGCAAGAGTCCCCCCCTTTTTACAAAGTGTTATTGGCACAGTTCCCGCTTATGCCCCCCTTGGAAAGTAAAATTTCTAGCTAAGTGGAAAGGGCCCTAATAAAGATAATTAAAAAAGGTCGGGGGGGGTAAATTAAAAGGGTTCTATCACCCGGGCAAAAAAAACCAAAACCCGGCTGAAAGTCCCCCCCAAAGAGTGTTTCATAGGTGCTTTATATCAGATCCCGGGTCCGGGTCCCAAAAACGGGAAGACCCTCGAATTTTTTGGGGGAAATAAGGATGTGTTTTGATTTACCAGGGCGCACAAAATTAAAAGAGCATGAAAATTGTCCCGAAACCGGGGAGTAAAGGTTCATTTTGAAACCATACGGGGTTCCAGAAGCTCGTAGAGGGCCATATCAGAGAAGGTAAAAAAAATGTTGGCCCCCTGGGAAAATTTTTTTTTAAAAGGGCCCAAAAGGGTGAGGGGGTCCAGCCCTTTTTGTGCGTTTCCCAAAGCCCGAGGGTTCGTTCCCTTCGTAAAAAACTTCAGGAAGCTAAAAATCCGAATTTTTGATGCAAATCCAATCCCCGAGAGGGGGACGAGGTAAATTTGAGGGCTAGGTCAGGCCAAAATTCTCTACTTTGACCTTTACTAAAGGTTATTGGCAGGAAACCCCTTACCAAAAGGGCCAAAAAAAAGACAGTTTTTTTTGCCACCCCAGTTGGTCTGTTTCATTTAATGTCTGCTTCCCTTTTTGGGTTGCATGGGACCCCCGGGAAACCCTTTCCCAAAAGGTTAAGGGGATAAAACCCCAAAACCCCCCCCCCGTCGTTTTGCCTCAGCTTTTATCTCGATGACAAAATTATCTTCAGTGAGGACTGAGACAGCCCCTATCTAAGGTACAGGCTTTTCTTGATTGGGTTTAGAGAAGCAGGGTTACAGCAATCCCAAAAAGTTTTCCTTAGGTCGGGAAAAGCCCTTACCTGGGGGTATGTAATTGGTAGGGGGGGTAAAAAAAAACCGCAAGTCAATAAAGTAGAGGCTAAAAAGGGTTTGGACAAAACCCTACAACAAAGAAGCAAAAAGGGCTTTTTTTAGGTTTTGGGGTATTATGGGAGGTTCTTTCCGAACTTCGCTGCATACCCGCTCCTCTAAACAGCCCTGACAAGGCAAAAGTAAATATTTTATGGTTACCGGGAAAGCCAAAGGGGGGAAAGGGCCTTTAAAAATTTAAAAAATTTATCCCTGTGTAAAAAACCCATTTCTATCCCCCCTAACTTTAAAAAAGGAGTTTATTGTACAGCCGATGCTTTCTGACGTGGGGCATTTGAAAGTACATTTCCAAGGTGGTTGGGGGGAAAAGACCCCCCCCAAAAATCACATATTTTTAAGCAGAAAGCTCACGTCGCCTAAGCGAACTAAAAGTTTTGTTGAGCGGGAGTGTTTGGCCATCAAGTGGGCCTCGAGTCCCTAAAGTATTTCTACTGGGAAGACACTTTAGGTTTTTTCACGGACCTTTTGCCCACTAACCTGGATGTCCGGCAAAAAAGAAAAAAGCCAAAAGTCACAAGGTGGGGTTTTGACATTACAGAATTATAGCTTTTTCCCTGGGAAAATAGGGCTTTGGGAAAAATACAGGGGAATGTGACCCAAAGTCTAGAGTCCACTGTTTGATGGCTTTAAAAGTGTCCGACCCGGGGTTTTTGAACAGTGACAAGGGGGGCCCTTATTGAGGGAAGTTTCGTTTTCCCCTTGAATCTCTCATTGTGACTATAGGGGTTCTGGACAGAAAGCGTGTCACGAGGGCCCGGACTCGATGAAGGGGGAGAGCCGACGTATTGTGTGTTTTCAGTTGCCCCTTTGCTACTGAAATGTGTTGTATAAACGGGTTTTAAACCGGGTTGTGGGCCGGGGCCCGGCCTTTTTTCCGGAGTGGTCCAAAAAAAGCTGGGGGGGGTGGCCCTCCCCGCCCCGGTGAGGCCCGGGGGTAGGCCCATAAAGCCTGGGTTGAGGTGTCATGGGGCTGGTGGAATGCTAAAAGCCAATTTGGGAAAACAGCCCTGTTACTGTGTATATTTTGTATTTCTTTATCTCTGTACAAGAGGCACTGAGTGTGTTCTGGTGTAGTCGAGCTTTTTTATTGTTCAGAAGACTCAGCCCAGCGGATTGTATTTTTGTTGTTTTTCCTGACCTTAAAAACTGTGTTATTTTTTTGCCAAATTTTAATAAACCCAGGGATTTGCCTGGGCTTTGGGCTTTTTTTGCGTGGCCCGTCTTTTCTGCCCCAAAACCCAGGCCCGCTCCTGAACAAATTGGGGGCTAACCCCCACAATTTTTATTTTATTTTAAAATATATACCGTATATCCTCCCAAGTAAAAAGCCCCAGGTTTTTTCAGGGACAAAAAATGTTTCTGGAAAAAACCTCCTCGGGTTTTTACTCGAGTCACTGTCGGCGCTCGGGGGCCCGCGGGCGGCCCCCTGCGCCGGGTTTTGGGGCCCCTTCTTTCTACATGCGAATCCTCTGGGAGGGCATTAACAGAAAGCCAAGTAAGGGGGTGACAGCGAAAGGGCACGCGGGTGGCCCAAAGCGGGTGTTGGCGATCTCTTCCCTTACATGCACTCCCCCGTAGCGCATGCGGAGAAAATACCAATGCGGTGCAGAAGCGAGCGCTCCGCAGTGGACTCCGGACGGGGTGCAAGCAGACTTGCGGCCGGGCCGGAGTTACGGCACAGGGAGCTTGTTCATACGCTGGCCCCCCCCCCCCCCCCCTTTCCCCCCCCGGCCTGATGCATCCCCCCTTTGCCGGGGAAAACCCGGGGGGAGAGCGCGCGGGAGGCCCCTTTTTGGGGAGGGGGCGAGCGGCGAGGGACCCAGGTTTTGTGTTTGTTTGTTTTTTATTCCGCCTAAACCCGCCTTTTATCTGGCCTATAGCCCCCTATATTACCTAAAGCCCCGCCCATATCTAGCCTTTATCTAGCCTTTACCCCGCCTATATCTAGCCTATATCTAGCCTATACCCCCCATACCCCCGCCTATACCCCCGCCTATTTTCCCAGCCTTACCCCCGCCTTTTATCGCCCATAACTAGCCTTACCCTGCCCTTTTTTAATTTGCCTATACCCAGCCTAACCCCCTTTTAGAACATATTTCCTGCCTATAAAACCCGCCTATTTGAACTTTAACCTGGCCCCTTTTTCCAGCCTTTGCCCCCGGGAAACCTCCTTAAAACCTGCCCCATACCCAGCCCATACCTTTTGCCTATATCCAGCCTATACCCGCCTAAATTTTGCCCAAAAACCTACTTATAAGGAATAAACCCCGCCCCATAACCTGCCCTTTCCCCGCCTATTTGGGGGAAAAATAAAACCCGCCTAAAATGCCCATAGGGGGCATTAAAACCCGCCTATAACTGCCTATGGGGGACATTTACCCGCCTATTCGGGCCCAAGGGGGCATATACCTTTCCTTTGTAATTCCTTTTTGGTAACCCTTTTTTTCTTTTAAAAAAAACCGGGAGCCGCCACTTTTTTAACCTTTGGCTTTTTACCGAGTCAATAAGTTTTCCCCGTTTTTGTGGGAAAAGTAGGTGCCCCGGCTTATTTCTGGGGGCGGCTTATTTCGAAATATATTTTTTATATTTATATATTTTAATTATATTTATATATATTATTTATATATATATATATATATTATATATAAATTTTTTATAAAATTTTATATATAATAAAAAAAATTTAAAAGGGTCTATTCTAGTCCCCAAAAGCGGCGGGCATTTCCGTCCAAATGAGCCTTTTTTCAAGCAGGAATAGGTTTTAAGCGAAAAAATTTTTTTAGGGAAATTTACCCAAAAAACATATCGAAAAAAAAATGATTCAATTTAAATTTCAATTTGTAAATTCAATTTATAAAAAAACAGTGAACATCCCAAGGGGTTTTCAATTTATGTTTACATGGAAATTTTTCTTTTATATTGCACTTATTATTGTACTTTTAGGCCCCGTTCACACGGCTTATTCACGCCGGATTTGCAAGCCGGATTGCGCTCGCAAATCCGGCGTGAATAAGGGGCGGGAGCGAGCGCGCGGGGGAGCACCCGCCGGCCCCATAGACAATGCATTATTTACGGCGCGGACGCGCCGTAGATAATGTGCATGTCACTTTCTCCCCGCCCGGCGGATTCGCCGAGCAGGGAGGAGCTATGGAATCCACTGTTCTCTATGAGAGCAGTGGATTACCGTAATTACTCCGATGGATTGGTGCCGTACTGCAGCGCAAATCCGGCGCGGAGTACGGCGCCAATCCGCGGACAAATAAGCCGTGTGAACACGGCCTTACTACTATGATGTTGTTATGGATATGATATATACAATTTTCTCACTTGATGATCACTGATTTTTATAATTGATATTTATTATGTATTTAAATTATATCACTTTATTTGCATATGTATTTTTTCACTTCCTATAAATTTGTACTGCTTATACCTATTCACTGCTTGAGAAAGGCTCATTTGGAGCCGAAAACTTTGCCGCTATTGGACATAGAGTAAAGCTAAGCCTATTTTCATAAGTGCTGCAATATTTATAATAATATATATATATATATATATATATATATATATAATATATAATATATATTATTATATTTTAATCTTATTATTTTTTAACTTGTCTATGCATACTTTCCCTAAGTGAGGAGCAGTGTTCCACGGTATTTCACTTTTTATTTCCCATTCACTATTTTTTGCGTTTTATGTATTTTTTGGTGGTTTAAATAAAGCATATATTTTGGATGTTATGTTGGATTTTTGTGCTTTGGTGATTGTAATTCAAGAGAAGCAGTAACTGCTATAACCGACCTCTTTTACATAGTCAGTGCTGTGCAATAGTTGGCAGTAACTGTAGGAGTCTGAACTCATTAGTCTTCCCTGTGTTTTTAGAAAACGTTATGCTTTTTTATGACTAATTCCTCTGAACTTTACATGCACTAGAATTAAATAGGAATTCATTTAAAAGAATATAAAGCCTCCAAGCTACACAGTGCCACCAACCGCAAAAGAAGGCAGATAATAATAAGGGCAGTACCCTGCAACTACAGCCGGTAGCTTTGTGTCCCTGATTGAAGCGGAGAACAAGTTTTGCAAACTGAATTTGCCCTTTCTGAATTGTGTGGCAGTAACTGACTAAAGTTCTCAAGGGGACATAGTGCCAGTACCCCACTAGAAAATAAAGACATAGGGGGACATGTCTGAAAACTGTCTTGGTCTAAGACTTTTCTTGTTGCCCATAGCAACCAATCAGTGTTCCCCTTTCATTTCATATAGAGCTCTGATTGGTTGCTAGGGGCAAAAATCTTATACCAAGACAGTTTTCAGACATGACCCCCTTAGTGTACAACAACTATTCTAAGTTTAGCCTTAAAAAAAACTGCAAAAAAGATGGACGCCACCAAAAGCTACCAACACCTAAGCACCTGTACAGTATACATGTATCAGAACAAAACAAGGGAGCAGGTGCCACAAAATGGTATAAGCTAAGAATAACAAAATCTATATTAAATTATAAGGAAACCACAATTAAAAACATCCCAAAAGGAATCCATGCAAGTCATGATCAAACCTGATAAGGACTGATAATCAAGCAATGTTTATAATATTATCACTTTTATAAGTCAAATTTCACACAGATCAATGCAAACATAGGTACATAGTTTGTAAGACTGAAAACATCCATCCAGTCAAGTCTATTTTCCTACAGTGTAGATTCAAAAGGAGGCAAAACCCCTATGAGGTTGCATCCAATTGTCCTCATTTTAGGGAAAAAATTCCTTCCAGACTCCAATCTGGCAATCAGAATAAATCCCTGAATTAACAACCCTTCTCTATAATCCTAGTCACTATAACTTATTATATTATTACACTCTAGAAATGCATGCAAAATCTTTTTGAACTCTGTTAGTGAATTCACCATGACAAGTTCATCTGGCAGAGAGTTCTATAGTCTCACTGCTCTTACAGTAAAGAATCCCTTTTTATGTAGAAACCTTATTTCCTCAAGATGTAGAGGATGCCCCCTTGTTCTAGATACAATCCTGGGTATAAATAGATTTTGGGCGAGATCTCTATATTGAACCATTTATATAATAGTAAATATTGATTATGTCCTCCCGAAGCCGTCTTTTCTTTAAACTAAATAACGCTAATCTTGTTAATCTTTCTGGGTATTGCAGTCCACCCAGTCCTTTTATTATTTTTGTTGCCCGCCTTTGTACCTGTTCAAGCGCTACAATGTCTTTCCTGTGCACTGGTGCCCAAACCTGTACACAATATTCCATGTGTGGTCTAAACATGCTTGTAAATGGTAGAATAATGTTCTCATCATGTGCATCTATGCCCCTTTAATACACCTGATGATCCTATTTGTCTTGGTAGCTGCTGTCTGACATGGGCTGCCACAATTAATTTTACTGTCCATTCCCAAGTCCTTCTCCATGTCAGTTTTATCCAGAGTTTATTCTGCTACATGATACAAATGTCCCAATAAATAGATGGATGGAATACAGATATTCAAGATTCAATAAAATATAGATAATAACATAGCATACATAGAAAATAGCATGTACTTAGAGAGGTAAGTTAAGGGTAAGTTAAGGGGAAACATAGAACATGTTACATGATGGAAAGAAAACTATGTGGAGAAGAAAACATTAGAGGAAGTATACCACATCATCTGTCAGACAGTGTTATAGCATGGTTACATATGACTGCCAATGGAACTGGGTCACTTGTGTTTATTTACATGACTGTGAAAAGATGAAGGAAGATGAGTTCTTGCGTTTTAGAGCTATAGTTTAGTAAAGGTGGGTTCTGACGCTGCATTTTTGTTGCATTTTTGTTTCATTTTCCAACTGTATCAAAAATTCAAGCAACTAAAAATGTCCACATTTTTTTATTAACGCAGGTGGATTTGTAACTAACTCTGATAAGTAACACGGATAAAATTGGGCTAAAAAACACTTGAGTTTTTTAATTGCTTGTTGTGTTTCTATTGCATTTTTCAACTGTAACGTGAGAACCCAGCCTAAAATGATGAAACAGCACTGATTTGCTAATAATAATCTAGTATATAATTATTCTTGACATGTCTATTCACAAAATGCATATTAATGGTAAATCCGATTAGTGTTAGCATTAATATCCTTTCTATACCAATAACTATAAAAATATTGCAAACAGACCCACAAACCATCAACAACTGAACACAGCCACAGTAAATTCTTAGTAAAGTATCTCAAGGGAGGAAACTCAGCATTTGGTGATAATTACATGATTGATACAGTTGAAACAGGACATTTATCCATCAAGTTCAACCAAGACCATGGAGATGTGGATGAAAAGGAAGGGTAAAGGTCATTTTAAAACTTGTTTCCAAAAATATGGAACCCATAAGACACAGAAAAATCCGGATGTAAAAGGTGTAAAAGGTAATATTTCTCTCATCCGAAGTGGTGATTAGACTTAGATGCTCTAACAGGATTTCTATACATTTACATAACAGATCATGAATTCTATACTTCAGGCAATCATTGACCACAAATTAATTACATCCATCTATTTGTGGCTCTTTTCATTATGACATGTAGTTCATGTGATTATTTTTCTTCATTTTCCGGAGAACCCTTTAATGCAATTTTTCTGCTTACTCTTTAATGCTAAAATTTTACACTGTTATCACGTATAGATTACTTTGTTTCATATTCATTGTAGTGGTGTACTGTACTTAGGCTATCTCTCTAACAATACAACACACAACACATCCTGATGTCATGTTGTGTGTTTCAGTCTGAAGTAGGTACAACACCCTCAATAAGTGGTCTTCCAAGGTAGCAATTTGTATGAACTCCAGGCTATGATTTTCTCTTCTAGTGAATAGCTGGAATCACAATTTCGGATCTGCAGGCAAGCTTCAAACCCCAAGCAATAAATAACGGTGTAATATTTGGAAACTTGTGATGCTCTGGAAGAGAACAAGACTTCTTGTTTATAATAATACAGTTATAAACTATGAATAAGACTGCACTTTAAGCATGTCTGAACCTTTTATGACACATAACAGATTCAGGCAAGAGAAAAGCAATCAATCATGGATTTGGCTGTGAGAGAAGTGATTTGTTAAAGGGTGGAAAGAGCTTTTACCTCCAGCCATGGAAATGTAATTTAACAACCAATGAATATGCGCCCCAGTGCTCTCACGCAATTAAAAGTTCAAGAAGATAAACTTTTTTTCTGATGGATCAGATAGGATTCATTTTTGTAGCTCACATTGTGTTCCTGATTGTTTTCATGATTTCAGTAATACTGTCCTGTTATTAAGACAAGAATCGTACATTTGGGTGTTTTGCTGGCACAAATGAAGCCTGACGTCTGAAGCCTTAATGATAGTAATAACCACACCAATCAGCTATAACTGTAAATGGAGACAACCACTAACATAACCTAAGAGGGATCAAAAGGGAAAAATTTTGGCACTGTTCCTTTCCAATGAGTATTTAATCGCCCGATTAAAAGAGGGCTCCGCTTAATAATGAAAAGGAAAATTGTCCACTACATGCGGTCTAATAAACCCACCTTGTACTGATCCCAGCTAGGGTAAGCCCTGGGATATAAAGTCAGTATGGTTAGCAATGTTCTGTTGGGGAACCGTGATTCCTGAAATTCATGTCGATGTGCTTTGAAATGTACCACCTACTGAAACATAGTTACAGACCAAGTAAAACATTCACAGCAAATGCTTCTCCTAATGAAAGTGGCCTCTTTCACCAGGATAATGCATCCTGTCACATTGGAAAACTTGTTTAGGAATGGTTAAAATAACATGAGTATATGAGTGTAAGGTAATTAAAAATAATAATAATAAATAATAATAATCTTTATTTATATAGCGCCAACATATTCCGCAGCACTTTACAATTTGGAGGGTGTAGGTACAGACAAAAGACATACATTGCACAATGAAAAGCTACTTACAGACACAAGGTGTGAGGGCCCTGCTCGTAAGAGCTTACAATCTTTTAGGGTGTATGGGTGAGACGAAGGGTAAGAAGTGCTAGATTTACAATGGTCCAGCCATAAATATGGGGTTGTTTTATGTAGAATTCGGATGGACCTGCCACCCAGACAGTACATCTCTATACAGTTAAATGCCAAAAATGAGATGAGTGCGCTAGGGAGTGAGTGGGGGAGGGGTAGCCATTAGGGATTCTGGTAGACCAGAGTGAGAAGATGTATTCTCAGGGCCCTCTTAAAGCTATGAGAGTTCTGGGTGTGCCTGATCGCCCGCGTAGCATTGTTCCAGAGAACTGGTGCCGCACTGTGAAGTCTTGGAGACGGGCATGGGAGGTTCGGATGATTGATGAGTGTAACCTGATATCATCAGCAGAGCGGAGAGAGCGGGTAGGGTGGTAGACAGAGATGAGGGAGGAGATGTAGGGAGGAACAACACCATGGAGAGGTTTATGGGTGAGAGTGATGAGTTTATGTTGTATTCTATGCTGAATGGGCAACCAGTGCAGTGACTGACACAAGATAGAGGCATCAGTATAGCGGCTGGAAAGAAAGACATGCCTGGCTGCTGCATTCAGGACAGATTGGAGAGGGGAGAGTTTACAGAGAGGGAGAACGGTAAGCAAGGACTTACAGTAGTCGAGACAAGAATGAATAAGAGCAACAATGAGAGTTTGAGTTGTTTCAACAGTGAGAAAAGGACGGATTCTGGAGATGTTCTTGAGGTGCAGGTGACAGGAGCGGGTGAGTGATTGGTATTGACTTGGCCTCCAATTCCCAAAATCTCAGTTGGATCAAGCATCAGTGGAATGTGCTGGAAAAATAAGTTTGATCCATGGAGGCTCTACTTCAAAGTTTAAAGGATCTGCTGCTTGTTTTGATGGCCAGTCCACAGAACACCATCAAAGGTCTGATAAAGTCCATGCCTGGACAGATCAGAGCTGTTTTAATATTTTAAAAAAATATTAGGCTGGTGGTTTTATCATTATGATTAATTAGAGTAATAGGAAATTTTGGGATCAAAAATAAAATATTCCTTTAGGACAGATTGGTTCTTGCATTATGGGTTCTAAAATTTTAAACAATTAATAATTAGTTTTACCCCTCCCTTCATCCACATCTTCCTCACCTTTGGTAAAACTTGATGGACATTTGTCTTTTTTCAACCATTTTAATTAACTATGTAGTCATCTACTGGTTGAAAGAAGAAGTAAAGTAATATGCAAATTCCAGATTTTTACATAAACGTCTAATAGATGGGATAATGCCCCCAACTGTAATTCATATGTATATTAGCAGTTACCTAGTCACATAATTAAATAAAAACATGAGACTACAAATTTTCTCCTATTTTTGATAATTTGATAGTAGTGTTATGAAAGGAGTGTTCCGGAATCCAAGATTACTCATTTGTCTGTCGGGGTATGATTAGAAATACTTACCTCCCAGACGCTCACATTCAATACTGAAGCAGTGAAAGGTTTTCATTCACCTGACAGTCACAGGCAATTGCAGGCCACAGAGATCAAGTGCACATGAGGTTGTGGCCTGAGATTGGCTCCACCTGTCACGTGAACGATGGACGCTCACTGCTTACTTCCATGTAGAACATGCCAGCAGCTAGGAGTGAACCGGAGCATTCGGGAGGTAAGTATAAGTGTTCTCTTCAATTTCTACTCATACCCCGACAGCAATGTTAGGGCCTGGAACACCCCTTTAAATTCCTAGTTATACAGACTTGAGCTTCTATGTAAGCTTTTTCGAATAATAAGGGGGAGGATCCTGTCTTTACTCACTGATTGACGTGAAACTCCCTTAGCTTTTCACTGGGGCTTGTTCGCACACTGTCTTTCCGAGGGAGTTTAAACTACATGAAAATACAACTAAACTACTAAAATCTATTTGGCACATGTGTTTTCTGCAGCATTTTACTTTTTTTCACATTACAAATGATACGAGACTTCACATAAACCATTTGTAAATCCAAACCTCCTCTTTTGATCGCATGATTTGTAATGTAAAAAATGCCACATAAAACATATTGCAATTAAAATATTTTGGCATATTTACTATGGTAATTTGGGGCAAAATACTGGTGTACATGCTTTACACCATATTTGTTTTGTATTTCCAAAGCTTTTTAGACACTTCTGTGTTGTGCCTAACACAAGGTCCATTAAAAAGGGCATAGATCTGTGGGGAGAAGGACATGGCTTAATTTGCAGAAGGTTAACCAACTAGTAGATGGTTTAAAGTTAGACAAAATTGTCTATAGGTGCATCAGATTTATCAACACTTAAATAAATCTGGTGCATCTTTAGACTGTCCAGTCTAAGTTTACACTAAGTCAAACTCATTTTCATTGAGGGCCAAGTCAGTGTTATGGTTGCTCTCAAAGGGCTCCAGAGGGAAACTATGGTGCTTGTGTGGGGCTGTTAGAGCTGTGACACCACCTGTGAGGTGCTTAACAGAATGGTATGGAGGAGCATGTTGAAGATCTGAAGATGGCACCTGCTCCCTGTGCTGTCACCTTTGCCAAGCACTGGGCGCAATATTCAGGGGAAGTGGACAGCTGATCCTTATGAATCCTCATCTTGTCCATCCTTGCTTGCTGTGTTGAAGCTCTCACTGACCTGCAATGATGTGGTCCAAGTATTAGACTGTATTAGTAAATGTGCCCCAAAGTGCTTTTAAACATATGATAAAAACATATTGAGGTAAGGAGCTAAAGAAGTCCCCTAACTACCTGTATACTACCTAAAGGGGCCCTAACTGCCTGTATACTATCTAAAAGAGACCCCTAACTGCCTGTATACTGCCTAAAAGAGACCCCTAACTGCATGTATAGTACCTAAAGGAGGCCTTAACTGCCTGTATAGTACCTAAAGGAGGCCTTAACTGCCTGTATACTACCTAAAGGAGACCCCTAACTGCCTGTATACTACCTAAAGGGGGTCCCTAACTGCCTGTATACTACCTAAAGGAGGCCCTAACTGCCTGTATACTACATACAGGAGACCACTAGCTGCCTGTATACTACCTAAAGGGGGTCCCTAACTGCTTGCAGCCTATATAAAGGGGACCCTAACTACCTACAGCTTACCAAACTGGTGGAACCCACCTACCTACAGCCTAACTAATTGGGACTCACCAACACCTACCTACAGCCTACCTAACTGGGGTCGACCAACCTAACTGTAGCCTATCTAATTTCCTAACTGGGGCCTGCTTCTCTACCTGGGGGCTATTTACCTACCCACCTGTGGCTAGGTACCCACCATCCTGCCTGGGGCTGGCCTACCAACTTATCCAGCGGGGGTCTACTTACCTAAATAGGGCCTATCTAGTTACCTGGGACCTTGCCCATTTGCCTACCTACCTAGGGTCTTGTCTACCTACAGTACCTGGTAATATAATTGAGAGGGCAGCAGCCCATAGTTGTACTATTATCTCCAGGGGGATAGTCCTCTCCCCACCTTTCAACCCCTTAGGATACTAGGCCTCTAAGTTATGGCTTGTACCCGCTCTCCCACCCCTGGCTAGTTTGTACAGAGGTGGGAATAGGCAAAGAGATGCTGGAAAATTGAGGAGTCTAAGATATTTTTGTGTAATTTCTGCAGGGATGAGTGGTGGCCGGAACAAGTAATCATGGTGGTGTGGAACGAATGCAGAAGAAAAGGGAATAAGAACAACTCATGAGAGAAGAGAACGACTCATCAGATAAGACATCTCCGGTGAGTCCCTGATTTCAGGGGTTATTTTTTATATTGTAATGTGATGGTGACCTGAGCTGGTGTCGGACCACTATGTGGTCTCCATATAGCAGTGTTGTAGATTATATCGGCGCGGGTATAGTGGCAGCGTACATGTGTTCCTGATTGTAATAGTGAGGGAACACCTGACCCTGTGATAGGAGTTAGACTTTTACTTTCTTGCTGGTGTGTATTTTAGAAGATGGTGAGGTGCGTGACCAAGGGAAACGTGGAGTGGGATATTGTATGTTGGTGGAGGGGGAAATGGATGGAGCTACTTAGCCATGTGTCTATGATATGTTAGACTGACAAATGTGTGACTAACCTGATATCGTACTACACAATACAGTTCTGTTTTGCACACTGTATTATGTGGTAAAATGGGCACATTTATGTCCGAGAGGCTGGTAATATTTTCATGTACAGTAGGGTGGGCCCCCCAAGATCAACTTCCCTGTGGGCCCCATACCCGCCAGTCCGACACTGACTATCAGAGACAGTACTGACAGATAATGTTCCAGTAGTGTGGTGCAGGGAGGGTGCCCCAACCATCCTGGACCCAGTATGACAGTTCTAAATTTTGGGTTCTGTTTTCCCTTACCGCTGTCTTAGTGTTGACTTTAAGATCCCTGCTAATCAAGTAACAGGGGCAATATTTCTTCTGTGTGTCCAGTAAATGACTCTTCTTTCATCCAGCTGTAAAGGCAATGTCAACATATAGTAAGTTCATTAGGCTGAGTTCATCGAAAGTAATATTTAAAAATGTATTCCAATGCATATTGAGTGGTGTCAGAATACATGTGGAAACCTCATATATTGGTGTACATCTTGTGATTTACATCCAGTGAAAAAATAAATCATACAAACATAGCTTAACATTGAGCTGAATAGCTGCAAGCACCACGCATCCAGGTGTCCTGACTAATGATATGTGGCAGAGCAGTAGGGACACTGACACTCCGATATCCCCCTATAACCATAGGTCAGAGTTGAAACCTGACAGACTGCACATATAGAATGTAAGTTATCGCAGTCTGACAGATTGAAGCTCTCACCTCCCTGTAAGCTGTAATATTAAGTCTTATATTAGTCATGCTGAATGTCATATAATCACATCATGTGCATGTTATTATGATAACATGATGGTCATTGTATCCAAATATCACATCCCTAATTCCCCAAAAATGCAATGTTTTTTTAAAGCACAGATCAGAAGTTGAAAGTCTGACATTTTTCCATTGCCTGTGAAAAAAATTAACTGATTGCAGCAACACATCTCAATAAGGTTGGGACAGGGCCATGTCTACCATTGTGCAGCATCCCCATATATTTTTAGAACAGTCTGTAAATATCTGAGAAGTGATGAGACTCATCATTGATGTTTTGGGAGATGAATGTTGGCCCATTTTTTTCTGGTGTAGGACTCTAGCTTATTTGAGGTTTTATTTGCTGGATTTTTCGTTTTATAATGTGAACAATGTTTTTTGTTGGTGAAAGGTCTGGACTGCAGGTGGTCATGTGAGCACCTGGACTTTTTTTCTGCACAGCCATGCTGTTATGATGGATGCAGAATGGGATTTAGCATTATCTTGCTGAAATATAAAAAAATTTTCCCCTTAAAGAGCATTTTTGCTGATGGTATGCAACGCTATTCTATCAGAGATGCAGGCTTTTGAACTGTGTGTTGATAATAAGCTGGATGGTTACTTTCCTCTTGAGTCTGCAGGAGTCCATGGTTTACATAAAGAATTTCAAAAAAATTTAAATTTTTGGCCCAGCAGTGATTTTCTGACCCAAAACATTCCTGTTTTCAATACAGTGATATTGATATTATGTACTGTAGGTGGTAGGATATTAAAAATTTTGGTGAACTTCTGCCTCTTTTGCTTTTAGGAATGCCTCTTTAAAATATTCTTTTCATGCACAGTTATGTGACTTATTTGAAAGTTAACCCTTCAGCTGTTTTTTATTAGTACTACTTACTTTTTAGCCTTTTGTTAACCTTATCCCACCTTTTTTTGCCATCAAACTTAAAATTTAATTATTTTTTTTCAAGTGAAAGAAAAAAAGTCTAACTTTTAACTTTTAAAATTGTTTTTTTTTGTTTTGAATAAAATTTGACTATAAAAATTTCCAAATCCTTGTTTTTTTGTTTACTTTAATTTTACACGCGTCCCAAATTTTTTGGGGAAATTTCCCATTCTTGTTACTTCTTTAGGCTCTATTAGTGCCATTTTCTGTTTTTCCCGCCAAAAACAAATTTTTTTTCTAATTAAAATATTAATTATTTATTGACTTAAACATGTGCCTGGCCCCAAATTGCCAACTACCGGTGTGCCTAAGGTTTTTTTTTGTCCGTTTGAATTGCTTAACAATGGATGCTAGCGTTGGTTTAAATACTATGGAGCCCTTTTGAAAAAGGAATAGTTTTTGCCCAATTGCCAACTTATTCATATATTCCTCCTGTTAGGAAGTGCAAATATTTGGCTTTCACTACTTTACCCATGAAGATGAGAAGAGCAAGGTGAAAGAAGGGAAAGAGTGGAAGATGCACAGAAAGAGAGATAGATATTTTTTTTAAGTAAAAAAAAGAAATTTTTATAACTTTTTAAAAAATTCCCCTACACTTATAGAAATAAAGGCGTCATCCCCTATGCATTAGAAAACCTATCCAGTATGTATGTGCATAAGTTTATCTGCACACACTACATATTTATGCATTCTGATGTAGAAAGTAAGAATTAACTATTAAACACGTTTTAAACTGTTCATGGCCTAATCCTGTTATTTTTGATGCACGATTGTTCTACATAACTTTTCCCAGTCTTATGGAGGGAAGTGGTCTGACAGAGCCCTTAATACAGATTTGTGTTTAAGTCCAGAGTAAAAGTCTTCCGTATAATACACCAGGGGATCTTTTTTGGAGATAAGGTTTTTTGAAAGCGGGGAAAATGTTGACTTGACTCTGCAGCCTTCATAAAACAGCTATGTGCTTGTGCAAGAATAGACTACCAAAAAAGTCAATTGTGTATGTTCATGTGTTTTAAAAATATGACCATTTTTTTTGGTTAATTTCAATTCAAAGTTTACTTTCAGTTATTTTGCTAAGTCACTGAGACATGATATTAACATGCAAGAAAGTAAAATAGATAAAACTTTAAATTTACCTCAGTTTGCAAAACTTTACATGCTTTTCCCCCTCGGCCTTTGCATTGATTTTCCAGAAAGGAGAGGACACAGTGTCCAGTACGCCATTTCTACAACATCTCCTTCTTTTCCATACCTTAAAACTTTCAGGTTTTATTACCTGAAGCTACGCAAGCTCAATCCCACCCACTCTAGTGTTACAGCGGAGTTATTAGGGGCGGGGTTATGGAGGTTGTTGGATGTTTAGAATCACACACAAAAGAACCCCCCCCAATAAAGGTAACTGTTTATTTGGGTATAGGTGGGGTAACCAGTATATTATAATGCAGATGTTTTTTCAGCTTGTGGGGCAGTATTTTTTAAAATGTATCCACGAGCTGACAATCAGTCTGCATTTAAAATTGTACATTTTTCGTACTGTATATATATCTTTTAAATCAGTTGTCATTATGAGATTATGCCACGTGTAATGAAGATAAATACTGTCCCTCAAATAATAAATTAATTTGCCCCTCCGTAAAGTAGATAATACAGCCCCCTCCGTAATTTATAGTAACTAAATCCTCCTCCAGTAATAATATCATGCCCCTGTAGTAAAGAAAGATTGATAAATATTTCCCCCCCCTTAATAATTGATAAATACTGGCCCTCTCCGTAATAAAAATCATGCCCCCTCCGTAAAATTGAATTTTATATAAACCGTCATAGTAATAGATAAATACAGGCCCCCACCAGTAATAATAAATACATGCCCCTTCCAGTAATAATAGATAAATATATTCCTCCTCCAGAAATAATAGATAAATACAGACCCCCTCCAGTAATAGATAAACACATGCTCCCTCCACTAATAATAGATAAATACATGCCCCTGTAGTAATAATAGAGAAATACATGCCCCTCCAGTAATAATAGAGAAATACATGCCCCCTCCAGTAATAATAGATAAAAACATGCCTCCTCCAGAAATAATAGATAAATACAGACCCCCCTCCAGTAATAGATAAACACATGTCCCCTCCACTAATAATAGATAAATACATGCCTCTGTAGTAATAACAGAGAAATACATGCCCCCTCCAGTTATAATAGATAAATACATGCCCCCTCCAGTAATATTAGATAAATACATGCCCCTCCAGTAATAATAAATACATGCCCCTCCAGTAATAATAAATACATGCCCCCTCCAGTAATAATAGATACATACAGACCCCCTCCAGTAATAGATAAATGTATGCCCCTCCAATAATTATAGATAAATACATGCCCCCTCCAGTAATAAGATAAATACATGCCGCTCCAGTAATAATAGATAAATTCAGGCCCCTCCGGTAATAATAGATTAATATATGCCCCCTCCAGTAATAATAGATAAATACAGGCCCCCTTCAGTAATAGATAAATATATGCCCCCTCCAGTAATAATAGATAAATACATTTCCCTCCAGTAATAGATAAATACAGGCCCCCTTCAGTAATAATAGATAAATATAAGCCCCCTCCAGTAATAATAATAATCTTTATTTATATAGCACCAACATATTCCACAGCATTTTACAAATTCAAGCGTAAACATACAGTCATTACACATTAAAAGTACTTACAAATGAGACACAAGGTGTGAGGGCCCTGCTCGTGACAGCTTACAATCTATCAGGGTATATTGGTGAAACAAACGGTGAGAAGTGCCAAGTTTAAAATTGTCCAGCCTTGTTTCATAAATAGGGGGTGGTTTACATGAAAAATGGATGAACCTGCCACCCTGACCGTACATCTATATACAGATAAGTGCCTGTGAGTGCCCTAGTGTAGGGAGTGACAAATGTGTGCGATAGCAGTTAGGGATCTTGGTAGGCCAGACTGAGAAGATGTGTTCTCAGGGCCCTCTTAAAACTATGAGGGTTGTGAATGTGCTTGATCGCCCGCGGTAGCATGTTCCAGAGAACTGGTGCCGCACGTGTGAAATCTTGGAGACGGGCATGGGAGGTTCGGATGATTGATGAGTGTAACCTGATATCATCAGCAGAGCGGAGAGAGTGGGTCGGGTGTGTAGACAGAGACGAGGGAGGTGATGTAGGGGGGTGCAGCGTTTGGGAGCTTTATGGGTGAGAGTGATGAGTTTATACTGTATTCTGTACTGAATGGACAACCAGTGCAGTGACTGACACAGGGTAGAGGCATTAGTATAGCAGCTGGAGAGAAAGGTGAGCCTGTCTGCTGCATTCAGGACAGATTGAAGAGGGGAGAGTTTGCAGAGAGGGAGACCGATTAGCAAGGAGTTACAGTAGTCAAGACGAGAGAGAATAAGGGCCACAATGAGAGTTTGACTTGTTTCCACAGTGAGAAACGGACTGATTCTGGAGATGTTCTTAAGGTGCAGGTGAAAAGAGCGGGCAAGGGATTGGATATATGGGGTGAAGGTCAGATCAGAATCTAGTATAACCCCCAGACAGCGGGCCTGCTGCCTAGGAGAAATGGTGGTACCACACACAGAAATAGAAATAGCGGGGGGGTTAGTTACTAGATGGCGGAAAGACAAGAAGTTCAGTTTTAGTGAGGCTTAGTTTCAGATGAAGAGAGGACATGATGTCAGAGACAGCGGACAGACAATCACTGGTGTTTTGTAGGAGAGTAGGACTGATGTCATGGGAGGAGGTGTATAATTGGGTGTCATCAGCATAGAGATGGTACTGGAAGCCAAATCTGCTGATGCTTTGTCCAATGGGGGCTGTGTACAATGAAAAGAGGAGAGGACCTAGAACTGATCCCTGATAAGTATATGCCCCCTCCAGTATTAAATATATGCCCTGTCCAGTAATAATAAATATGTGCCCTCTGCAGTAATATTAGATAAATACAGGCCCCCTCCAGTGATAACAAATAAATACATACCCCCTCCAGTAATAATAGATAAATACATGCCCCCTGTAGTAATAATAGATAAATACATGCTCCTCCAGTAATAATAGATAAATATATGCCCCCTCCAGTAATAATTGATAAACATATGCCCCCTCCAGTAATAATAGATAAATACAGGCCCCATTCAGTAATAATAGATATATATATTCCCCTCCAGTAATAATAGATAAATATATGCCCCCTCCAGTAATAATAGATAAGTATATGCCCCCTCCTGTAATAGATAAATATATGCCCTATCCAGTAATAATAAATATATGCCCTCTGCAGTAATAATAGATAAGTACAGGCCCCCTCCAGTAATAATAAATAAATAAATACATACCTCCTCCTGTAATAATAGATAAATACATGTCCCCTCTAGTAATAATATATAAATACATGCTCCTCCAGTAATAATAGATAAATACATGCCCCCTCCAGTAATAATAGATAAATATATGCCCCCTCCAGTAATAATAGATAAATATATGCCCCCTCCAGTAATAATAGATAAATATATGCCCCCTCCAGTAATAATAGATAAATACATGCCCCCTGCAGTAATAATAGATAAATACACGCCCTCCAGTAATAATAGATAAATATATGCCCCCTTCAGCAATAATAGATATATATGACCCCTCCTGGAATAGATAAATATATGAAATATCCAGTAATAATAAATATATGCCCTCTGCAGTAATCATAGATAAGTACAGGCCCCCTCCAGTAATAATAAATAAATACATACCTCCTCCAGTAATAATAGATAAATACATGTCCCCTCTTGTAATAATATATACATGCTCCTTCAGTAATAATAGATAAATACATGCCCCCTCCAGTAATAATAGATAAATACATGCCCCCTCCAGTAATAATAGATAAATATATGCCCCCTCCAGTAATAATAGATAAATACATGTCCCCTCCAGTAATAATAGATAAATAAATGCTCCTCCAGTAATAATAGATAAATACATGCCCCCTCCAGTAATAATAGATAAATATATGCCCCCTCCAGTAATAATAGATAAATACATGTCCCCTCCAGTAATAATAAATATATGCCCCCTCCAGTAATAATAGATAAAGGCATGCTCCCTCCAGTAATAATAGATAAATACATGTCCCCTCCATTAATAATAGTAAGATACAGGCCCCCTCCAGTAATAGAGAAATACATGTCCTCTTGTAGTAGCAGCCAGGTCAGTTTAAAAAAAAACAAAGAAAGTTACTAACCTTTCCCGATCCCTGGAGAGACGCTGCCTCTGGTGTCCGGAAGCAACGAGCGGCGCAGGGGGTGTGACGACAGCTCTGCATTACACTTCCTGCGCCGCTGATGATTGTTGTAGATACGGGGCTCAGTGAGCACTGTATCTACAATGATAGGGAAAGCAGGGACAGTAATGAACCGTCCCTGCTTTCTCTCTAGCTATGTGTGCAGCTGCTAACTCTGCATGGCTGGATTACAACGGCCTAGCAGAGGAGATGCCAACCGCCCGAACTAAAGACACCGGGCGATCTGCATCATGTGTCGCCATGGCCATGGACCGGCAGAACATGTGCCACGGCCCGGGGCCGGTCCGTGGCCCGGCGGTTGGAGCTCCTGCTTTATAGGGGTATTCCGACGCTCAAGTAAAAAACTTTAAAGGAGACTGCAGTGTCATTACAAATAGAGCAACTGCAGTGGTCCTGCCATCAGCTGAGCGATATGGGTAGCAGACTATAATTCCCATCATGCATTGCTGACATCTGTTTTTGCCTGCTCTCTCCTGTATTCTCCTGGCTACTGAAGAACAACTCACCCTTTTGTGCATCTTTTATTGTACTGCCTCACTACTGAGCATCTTACTTTAGTTCCCAGTTACATCCCCTCCTAACTGCTGTTTCCTAGATACATAGCTCAACTTCCTAGCACTGGAACTGAGCATGGCTGACCAGAAAAACTGACACTAAACTTCAGGTTGTATCTCTTGACAGCAAACTATATAATCATAGTTTGGGTAAGTAATTTGTGAAAGATTATTTCAGAAGCTACTGAAAATATCTAATTAATATATTTTGAGGATTTTTATTTTATACCACATACTTTCAATAGGAGTCAAGTTTTGTATACCTGAATACCCCTTTAAGCCTCTTAAAGAAGACACAAGATTTGCAACTATTGGTGTAAGTGGAATGGGTACAGGAAAAGTAGCAGAAAGAATTTGGGAACATGATTTAGACCTTTCTCTTTGATGTTACTACTTGTATGACAGCCACCATTAGGCATGTGGATCATCATTTCCATGACCTACCACAAGGTTCTTTGCCAAGCTGTGACAAATAATAAGATCAATAAATAACTTGATAAATATAATATAACCTTAGAGTAATATATTACATACAAAATCCAAAAATGTTCAAGACAAATATATTCTACAAAAATCCCAAAAAGTCCCAACCTCCTAAAACATAACTTTTAATAAGAAATATAAAATACTTAACAAATAGACCCACACTGATAGGGACTCAATCCCGATACAATAGACAGGTATACACAAAAAGAGTCAATATACATTGGAGACAGAGATATATACCCTATTATGTCCCTTTGACTAAACCACTCTAAACAGGCCCTTAACGGGGTATTCGCCCTGATAAAGGGCGGCCCGCACAATTAGGAACCCCTAACTAACTGTCCCTAAACACAATTGTGTATGCATAGGAAAAAAGCCGGTTTTCTACTTCATTGTCAAGTGTTAAACAAACAGTAAAAAGTAATAAACCTCGTGGTCAATATATGCCATCTCAACAATAATTGTAGTCAGCGTATAACATATGACTGTGAGAAGTCAGCATTATACACCAGGGTTATATACAATCAGTAGGCTATATACAACCAAGAATAGAAACCTTACTTTACTGTAAGTGCCTACATAGAATACATGTCAAAAAGAATTTTTGAAAAAATTACGCCCTAGACGCATTTCCTCCCAGGCTAAAGATTCATCAGTGGGGAAGGCCTAATAGTGGTGGTCATAAAAGGATGGTGCATCCTGATGGGAGAGAGATGTGGGAGCAAGTGTGCTCAAACCACATCTTACTTTAGTTCCCAGTTACATCCCCTACCAACCTTTGCTGTTTCATAGACACGTAGCTCACCTTCCTAGCACTGGAATTAAGTATGGCTGACCAGAAAGCTGACACTGAACTTCAGGTCGTATCTCTTGACAGCAAACTTTAGAATCCTAGTTTGGGTCAGCAATTAGTGAAAGATTATTTCAGAAGCTACTGAAAATATTTAATTAATATATTTTGAGGCTTTTTATGTTATATCACATACTTTCAATAGGAGTCAAGTTTTGTATACCTAAATACTCCTTTAAGAGTATTAAAGAAGACACAAGATTTGTATCTATTGGTGTAAGTGGAATGGGTACAGGAAAAGTGACAGAAAAAATTTGGGAAACTTGATTTAGACCCTTCTCTTTGATAATGAGGATCATCATTTCTACGACCTATCACAAGGTTCTTTGCCAAGCTGTGACGAATAGTAAGATCAATAAATAACTTGATAAATATAATATAACCTTAGAGTAATATATTATATAACAAAAATCGTGGGTGGGTCATAACATGCTGGATAAAGGAAAGGGGGGCCATGCATTGTTTTTATAAAAAAAAAAATTCCCCTCTCAAACCCTGCCCAGCAACTAATAAATAGGTGAGCAAAAAAATCCACTGTAATGATTATCTCTGGCATTCCCTCCCTATCAGTTAAGCATTGGGTGCCAATAAAAACAGAATATTAGGATAGCTGACATCTCCTCTGTAAGTAGAATTATATCCCCCTCTCCTCGCCACGAAGTAGAAAGAGCATAGTTTATAATTCATGTGTATCAAATGTTATTGTAACGACCGGAGATAGTGGATTCACTGAGCCACTGCAATCGATGATGTAATCTGCACCAGGAAGCGGAGTCAAAGGGGCCACTGGCTTTCACCGCAGCAAGGTGGGATGAACCTGCTGCAGCAGGTGACCCGCAGGTCACTACGCCTGGTGTGACTTGCCTGCAGTGGTGGCCAAGGTATTACACAAACCAGAATCATATAGAAGGCTAGTAGTTGGGGACACTCGGGAAGGTCAGGGTAGGCAGCAAGGTTCGTGTTTGAGGGATAGAGACAAGACATCAGGTACACGGCACGGCACAAACTGGAACACTAGACAATGTTTTCTCTATCGGCTACAGGCACAATGGATCTGACGGGGAGATCAGTGGAAGGCTGGGTAATATAGGACCAGTGCCCGACAATTATCCAATTACCATCAGAGGCAGCTCAGGGAGCAAGGTGAGTAACTGCAGCCAGGACCTGGACTGTGAGTGTACCTGTAACCTGACATGTGGGTAATGGCGACACTCATAGACTCTGCAGAAGGGGCGACAGGGGTACGGGTGCGCTCGTGACCTGACGTGTGGGTGAAAGGAGCACCCGTAACAGTACCCCCACCTTCTTGGCCTCCCCCACTTTCTAGCTTGGAGAAACCTGTGTAATAACTCACAATCCAGGATGTTGTCTTCTGGCTCAAAGGACTTTTCTTCTGGCCTGAACCCCTTCCTGTCAATAAGAAAGTGTTGCCTCCCTTGATCATCTTCATGGCCAGGATCTCTTTCACAGCATAGATTTTTGAGGATTTAAGCTTCAGGAGAAGGGGAGATGACCTTTCAAGAGAAACTATTAAGGACAACTGGTTTTAGCAGGGAGACATGGAAGGAGCTTGGAATGTGCATTTTGGGAGGAAGCTGTGGCTTATAGGCAACTGGATTAAGATGTTTCAACACTTCAAATGGCTCCAGGATGCGGGGATGTGCGCACCAACCAGTAGAGACAGTGCAGGGAGCGAGCAGAGGTAAGTAACTGCAGTTGGGCCCGGGGCTGTGAGTGCACCGCAACTCAACATGCAGAAGGGGCAACAAGTGTACAGGTGCGCCCATGACCCAACGTGTGGGTCGCAGAAGCACCTGTAACAGTTATTATCAACTATTAATCCATAATTTCATTGATCATCAGAATTAAACAGGCAGTCATATAAGCAGCTGGGACCTGGACAACAAAAGGTCGGCAAAGACTTTTTACAGTATCTTTTAATTCATGAACTAGAGAGCTTTATATCTATGAACATGGTGTACGGAGATTTAAAACTCACATATTTCTCCTTCATGTGCGCTCAAGGGTTTGGTAGAATTTAAAATCACTGTACTTATAATTGCGTCTATAAAAAAGTCCATAAAAAATTAACACTCCCTATGATGAATCCATGCTTCCTAAGGACCTATAAAACTGGCGTGTGAACTTTGTACTAATAAATTGTATTCAAAGGCATTAAAGGAAATTTATCATGAAAACACGTACATCTCCTAGAAATGATAATTAAATATTCATTTTAAAGGGGGAGTGCTCATCTACCGTTTTATTGTGTCATATAAAAAAACTGCTATATTTCTAAATCTTGAAAATTTTAAAAAAGTTAATGAGTTATACATTTTAGGTATTTTATAGGAACAAAAGTACTACAAAAATAGAGACAGGTAGATAAATAGATAGTAAAGAGCTAGCTAGGTAGGTAGATAGATAGATTTAGAAAAATATGACAACTTATGTATTATATTTAAATAGGGGGGACAGAGCTTAGGAGTTTAGTAAAGATAGATTTATAAGGGTTATCCAGGAGTTAAAAATTTGCAGAACGTGCTATAAATTACATTTATATTGATAAACAAGATACTCCAAATACCTTCATGTGCTTTGGATGTTTTCTTTTGACTTCTATCCCAGTGGTACTAATGGATACCTTCATTACTTACACTAAAATAAACACTCACTGACAACATCCCTTATTCACCATTTTATTTAAGAGATAGATCAAATGATCAAATGTTGTTCTTACGAAGTCCAATGAATTCAATGTAGTCCAGAAAGTAAAAGTAAAAAAAATAAAAAAAATAGAAACACTATGCATGTATATATAGGCTGGATAAGCTGTCCAGTGCCCAGGAAAGCTGAATGATGCCACATCCCCCACAGCAACCTGCTTTCCTATCAAAAAAAGTTGGATGCCTGCCAGGGGTATAACGACTGCCTGTCCCAATGGGATCAAGGGCACATATTTCATTGCTTGCACATCCTTGAACGTGCATACAGTAAAAAACCTTAGTGGAGAAGGGAGCCACCAGTCCTGCCAGTAGGGAACAATATTCCTTTTTTTATTTTTTGCTACTAAAGGGAACAATATTTTAAGGGGTGGTGGCTTTAGCCAGCAACTTACTTACCTGGGGCTTTACCTACCTACCTTGACACCCTACTTACCTACCTAACTAGGGCCTTGTCTGTCTGTCTACAAACTGCAGCTACATGAGAACCTGTGCCTGTAAGCTGTGGCCTGTACCTTCTCTCCCGCCCTCCCCCACCACATTGTGTTATGCAACCTAGTGCCAACACAAATTACAACTCCGCCCCATAACCCCGACAACTCCACATATCACTCAGTGGGGAATTTGTACAGAGGTAGGGAACTGATAAAGAGGTACTGGAAAAGTAAGGATTCTAAAATATGGATGTGACAAGTTATGCTCGGGAAAAGTCATCAAGGCACTCTAAACCGAAAGGAGAAGTAAAGGGAAAGTGAATTACCCCATCAGAGAAGAATTACCCCATCAGTCATCAGAGAAGAAGTGTGCTGTAATCACTTATAAGTCTTATATGCACATGTGTACATTGGTATCTAAAACTAAATGGTCACTGTATGGTGGTAATATTAGTTTTTACATACCAATCTTTATTCAGTAATAGAATAGTGGTAGTATTCAGTAACTCAGTGGTGGTGCTATGTTCTGGCAGTATAACTTTGTTCTTACATAGTAGTGTTTTTGGTAAGATTAGGCTTGGTACAGTGGGATTAGTTTGCTAGCATGGTATGATGGTAATATGTATGGTGAGTTATTTGCTTATTTATTTAGTAACTATATCACTGTTTTTGAGAGGTACTGGTAATTTTTTCTGTCTGGGGGGCTACTCAAAAGTTTTCTGTGAGGTCCGGCCTTCTCTGGTCATGCCCCTGTTGCCTGCTGTGGCATCATCCATGCTGGATAGCTTTTCTTGTGCCCAGGAAAGCTGGGTGACATCAACAATAGCAAGCATCTGATTTTCCTATGATAGTAAAGATAGGTACCTGCTGTTGAGGAGAGGGAATCACCCATTTTTCCTGAATGCTGGATTCCCTATTCAGCATCCAGAAATGCTGGAAAGGTCACAAAAGAGCAAAAAGCCCAGATGCAGGAAAGGGCATGGGCGCAGGGTTAGCGGACTATCTGTACCCAGTGATGTCAGGTCAGCATCTCATGATGCTTCCCTGGCACCACTGCTACAAAAATTAGCCAGTAGTCACATCTGCAAGAAATGTGGCAGAAAGTTCCAACGATGCATAAACAGTAAAAAAAAAACAGCACAGAATAGGGGAATCAGGGCATGTGCTCTGGATACTCAGGACATACCTCTGACCACCATATATATTTACATTTGCAAACATGTGGTTTATAAGTCTATACTTACATAGTTACATAGTTAGTACGTTGAAAGAAGACACGTGTCCATCAAGTTCAACCAAGGGCGGGGAAATGTGGGTGAGGGAGAGAGACAAGGACTTTAAGCCCAGCCTCACCACTGGTTAATGCCCTGAAAGCCACAAAGCAAGAACCAATCTGCTCCAGTGGAGACCCTATCTCTGACCCCAGAGCCTCCACCAGCCAGGATCCAGAATTTTACATAACTACATACACATTAATATTCTTTAGTTCCAGGTAGGTATCTAAGCCTTTCTTGAAACTCTCTACAGTTCCTGCTGTGACCAGCTCCTCAGGCAGGCTATTCCACAGATTCACAGTTCTTACAGTGAAGAACGCTCTTCTGCTCTGGAGATTGAATCCTTTTTTCTCTAGTCGAAGGGAATGTTCCCTTGTCTTTTGAGGGGGCTTCACCTGAAATAATTTTTCCCCATACTTTTTGTAGGGACCACTTATATATTTATATAAATTAATCATGTCCCCCCGAAGCCCTCTTTTCTCAAGACTAAATAAGTTAAATTCTACTAACCTCTCCTCATAAAAGATGCTCCATTCCCCTTATAATTTTGGTGCTCGTCTTTTACTCTCTCTAGCCCCATTACATTTTTTAAAAGGGGGTCCCAGAACTAAAACAGCATATTCAAAGTGGGCGCACCATGCTTTGTACACGGTAGAATTACATCCTTATTCCGCGAGTTCATGCCTCTTTTAATACACGCAAATATCGTACTTGCCCTAGAGGCAGCTGATTGACATTGCAGTGCTGTTTCAGCTTCTTTTTTTTGCAACTCTCCCAACCGTCCTGGATCCCATGGTGCAGATTCCAAGGGCTGTCTCGCGTTCCTAGGTGCAGCATGTACGTTCATAATGTAAGAGGAAATAAAGGACAATAATAACAGTAATATACCAATTTTTTGAGGGGGAGTCCCTGATTGAAGCTTCAATTTACAAGGGATGAAGAACTAGAAGGGAGGTGATGGATGGAGATGTTTATGGGGTGGTGCAACAGTAGAAGGGTTATTTATTGTATGTTGTAGACTATCCTGAAAAGATTTTTTTTTGAGAGTAAGTATCTGGGGATTAAGGCAGAGGTGTATGGAGGGGAGAGGTTATGGGCAGTCTTTTAGGTCATGGTTACTAACTTGAATTGAATTCACTGGGCAATGGGTAGCCAGTGAAGGGATTGGCAGAAGGCAAAGGAAGAGGAGAAACGAGGAGAGAGGTGGATAAGATGAGCAGCAGAGTAGAGGAGGTGAGTTTTGGCTTTGTTTTCTTTAGCGGAGAGCTAAACCTCACCAAAACTGATATACGGCACATAGGCACTCCTTTTAGTGCTTCGGAACCGGTGGAAGTGTTGATGGGCATGTCTGTGTGGGCTGCACTTCACTCCCATCAAGAGAGTTCAAGTGTGGCCCATAGGATAGTGGAATAACAGCGCATGTGCCACCTCTCCTCTTGGTGCATGCTCTATTATTATAGGTGCACAATGATTGATGTCAGGATTGATGACACATTCATTGTGAAGGTCTTGTCATGTGTCATGTGTGCAATAAACTGAAAGTAGAATTGGTCCCAAAAATCAACTCAACTGGTGGGCCCCAAGAATCAACTTTACTGGTGGGCCCCAGAAACCCCAGTCCAACACTGAATCAGAGTGCTATGAAGAGGACCCCCGGATACCCAAAAGCAAACAGCAAACTTTTAGAACAAGAGTGCTTCTTGCAGCACCCCAAACCCTCAGGGCTATAAATGTTTGTTTGTGTCAGAGGGAAGAGGACTGGCATTTAGTGTGGGAGCAGGGATAAGTTTTAGCACTCCAGGAGGAGTTTTGAGGTGGAAAGGTTGCAATGCATGGATGTGGTTATCTTCATTGTGGGTGGTGTATGGAAGCAGCCAAACACTAAGGCTATGTTCACACGGCTTATTGCAGCATGTATAGTACGCACCGCAATACGTCGGGTGTTATGGAATCACGCACTTATCAGCGCGCAATTCCAAAGTACAGGGGAGCCGGTGTGTAATCGCCGCTAACAATTGACATGTCAATTCTCCCCCTGCGCGTAAATACGATCCTATTGTACATGCGGCGTGACAACGTGTAATCCATAGCTTTCTATGAGAGCTAGGAATTACTGTAATTGCGGCGCACATTTCGCTGCATATAATGCGCAATACACGGCAAAATGCACACCGAAATATGCGGCTAAATAAGCCGTGTGAACATACCCTAAGATGACTCAGCAATCCCTAAACT
This sequence comes from Phyllomedusa bahiana, assembly GCA_025379985.1. Lineage (NCBI taxonomy): Eukaryota > Metazoa > Chordata > Amphibia > Anura > Hylidae > Phyllomedusa > Phyllomedusa bahiana. The sequence continues at coordinate 31,762 of JAODAL010041101.1, forward strand.
ACAAATTCACAAAAGTGGAAATCCCCAACATTTTTAGTAATATTTATTTTATCTTTTCATGGGTCAACACTAGTGTTGAGCGATTGCGTTGGCCCTCGACTCGGGGATGTCGATAGTCGACTCATCGACAAGATATCGATAGGAGCGTCGATTATGAGCGATGCCATTAAGTTATGGGAGAGCAAAAACATTTTATTCTTTCACCCCAAACAGGGCTGGGGAGAATGGGAAATTAACATCAAAACAGTCAAATGGATACGTACTACATCTTAGGCAACACTCCTAGGTTTTAAAAGCCACAGAAAAAAAAAACACAACATTCATATCCTGTCTTTTTACCACAGCAGACCCTTAAACCTATCACCTACAATTTTAAAAAGTGCCAAAAGGCAGTAGATTTGAACCTCATTTATTGCCCTGGACTTTGAAAAACCCCTTCCTGGAACGCAGAAAGAGCCCAAAACCTGCGGGGACCCCCAATTTAAAAGGGGCCGGAAAAAAGGAGTTTTTAAAAACCACCATTTTAGTCTCACTGGACATGTATATTTTCCCGTACCGCAGAAAGACCATTAAACCTTTGATCCCCAGATTAAAAAGGCCGGGGAAAAGGGGTTTTCAACCAATTTTTATTTTCAGGGACTTGACTAAAACCTGTCCTGGGCCACAGAGGGCCCCCAAAAACCTGCATCCCCCCCAAAAAAAAAACTGCCGGAAAAAGGTTTTCAACTCCATTTTAGTTTACTGGACTTACTATACCTGTCCTGGGCCCCAGCAGGGCCCCCAAACCTGATGACCCCCACATTTAAAAGGCCCGGGGAAAAAGGAGTTTTTCCCAAACATTTTTAGTTTCAGGGAATATACTGTCCTGTCCGGGGTAGCGCTTGCCCCCCCGTATGATGTGGCCAATTGAGTTCACTTGGAAATTACGGGGTGGTTCGTCGTTCCCCCCAGGTCCCCTTTTTTTCTTGGCTTTTTTTTTATTTTACTAAAGGAGGAAATTGTTCTGTACTTTGTTCTCTGCCCTGCTCCATACCCCATGTCCTTGAAAAAATACTTTGGGTCAAGTTTTCTGTACCCCCCTTGTGAAATTAGGGGAATTTTTTTTTACCAGTTTTTGTAATGCAATTTTTTTTAGTATTTTAATTCTAGAAAACACATTTTTAAAAAATAGGAGGGAATCCCACCATGTTTTTGTTTCTCTTTTTTTAAATGTTTTAAAATGGGTTTTCAATACGGGGTTATAGCTATTTTTAAAGTTCTTGCAAAAACAAGTCATTTTGAAATTTGTGCCCATTAACAGTGTCCTACCTTTCCTGTTTCTGACAGACCAACCTTGACCATTCTTGACAATTGTGAAGAAAAATGCTGTTAGAAACAACATTTTTTTTTTAAAAAGGGGCCTGGTTTGCTGATTTCAAAGCGCATGACCCAAAAAAAAAATAAAAATGACTTCTCAGCCATGTTAAAAAAAATTTTGAGGGGGAAATGCCCCTTAGGAAGCCAATTTTTGTTTCCCAAGGGGGCCCTGATTTTTGCTGTATCTCACAGCTACATGACCCCAAAAAATTATAAAATATGACTTCTCACCACTATTAAAAATTGTGGGAGAAAGCCACTAAAAGCCACATTTCTGTTCCAAAGGACCATGATTATTGCTGTATCTACAGCTACATACCCCAAAAAAATTTTAAAAAATGACTTTCAGCTACTATTAAAAATTTGAGGGAGAAAGCCCTTAAAAGCCACATTTTTGTTCCCAAAAGGACATAATTATGCTGTTCTCGCAACTACCTCAAAACTATTTTACAATGCAAAAAATTTAAAAAAAGTAATAAAAAGGAATCGGTGTTGTCATGAAAAACCTTGCTGTCTTTTACGTCTCCTCACAGCAAAACCAGCAAAATGAATGTTGGGGAAAAAAAGAAAAAAATTGCAGTAAGAAAAATCATTTTAAAAAAAAAATTTTAAAGGGCCATTTTTGTTTGAAAGGAATTTAAATGACCGGCAATAATCGGGGACCTCGGGGGAAATTGGGGGGCCCCAACATCATCAAGATCCATGCCCCGATTCATTTGATGAAAGTAAACGATCCCCCATTATCTGTGGGAAAACCCGGGTGCGTTTTTCTGTAATGACTCCTCCAGCTGTGCTGAAGGTCCGCTCAGTATGCGCTGGTGCTGGGGGGACAAAACCTCTATGGGTGCGAGCCAGCCCGGGGCCCTTCGTCCATTTTGGTACCCAGGTTATTGGGTCGGAAAACATACAAAAAACATAGGTGTTGGACGCAGATTCGTGCACCAGATCTTTAAATGGAGTTCTCCCAAAACAGATTAAAATTTAAACGGCCTGGTTTCTCTGGGGACGTGATGCCACCGAGGACCTTGGGGGAAAGAACCCTGCCATCCCTGCGGTTTTTGAAGAGCGTGGCTTCGCTGGGGGCCCCCCCTATGCCAACACAATCTGTAGCCCAATACTTTTCGAAATAGCCCCTACTGGGACGTGACGGAGGTCCGTGGTGCAGCCCCTGCAGAAAAAAATTTCTATTAAAAGGGATCATCAATAGAAAAAAGAATTTTAAATGGGGCCAAAAAAAACTAGTTATTCAGCCAAAAAGGGCTTTTCCCTCTTGCTCTTTCCCCCCCACTTTGAATGCAGAGGTGTGGCGTGACGTCACACGGCCGCTCTGGACGCCGTTCCGGCATTACTATGCCCTAACCAGAGCAGGCTTAGGAACTGTCAGGCGTGGCCAATGCATCATTGCATTGCACTAGGCCTTGAATGGCTAAGAGGGGAGTATAGGAAATGGATGTATACCGCCGCTCTGCCTGTGTGATGATGTGCCCTGAGTTGGTCACTCTGTAACCCCAAAAAACACACACACACACACACACAAAATATTTTTAAATTTTGTGTTACATACTGTAAATTTTTCGTATTATACCACACCAAGTGTATATACAATAAATTACAAAACATATATTTTTAACGGTGTATTAAAAAATATAATGTATATACACCTAATATTTTTCAGTGAAAAAAAATTTAAAATAATGTATACCAATAATGCGTTTTAGAGACACTATTTACATAACATGTACACACGCATACACAAAATGCTAATATAAAATTTTTAAATATATATTATATTTATTTTTAAATATATATTTTATACACATACACCCCCCAGCCTTACATACACCCCCCGCCATATATACCCCCCCCACCCCAAACATAAACCCCCCAGCCTCCCTTTTAAGCCCCACCCTTATTACACCCCTCAGCCTTATATACACACCCCAGCCTCACATACTCCCGCAGCCTTATATACACCCACCCAGGCGAATATACACCCCCCAGCCTTATATACACCCCCCCAGCCTTATATACACCCCTCAGCATCAGGGGGGGGTCGCGGGGGCAGGGGGGGGGGGGCTTCGGGGGGGCCCCACCTTAACTCAGCGTTGTGAGGGGGGGGGGGGCCACGTCCCATCCAGGAGTGGGGGCTCTAACATCACTAAACTACGCAGCGGCGCCTTACCTCCTTTCAGTTCTCCTGCAGCTCCTGTGTCGGGGTCAGACCCTCCTCTGCCCGGGGCGGGGCTTCATGACTCCTGCTGGAGGGAACAAAAAGGGGGGGCCATCCCATCACGGGCTGCAGAAGAACGGAGATAAGAGGCGCCTCTACAGCAGCTGTAGTGATGTAAAGAGCGCGGCCCCGTCCCTCCCTTTACACCTGAGTCGCACGGGACCCTCGGTGCTCAGCTGCCGGGGGGCCTGTAATCTAGAGATTGCAGCTGTGGCACGTGGGGGGCTCATGGGCCCCCACAGGCTCAGGGGCACGGTCACAATTGCGACCGCTGCGACCCCTATTGAAACGCCACTGCAGCAGGGAGTTATGTCACCATCCTGCCCTGGGCTGTAAAGCACATATAGAGATGATCAGTAACCTAGGGCAGCTCAGCACCAAAACAGGAGATTAGATTTGCTCTAAATTCTGAAGGGGAAACAAAAACAGAACACAATGTATTTGTATATTTTTATTACCTTGCCTCTTATTTTAAACTAGTCAATGAAATAGAAATACTCCTTTAACATGACATTTAATGAAATATAAGTCAAGCTTGATGTACTTCAATGGAGTTATCACAATGTGCTTGTCATGTTGGGGATTGTTACATCCATACAATGGAGAGAGATACCTACATGCATGGCGTCATCACATCTGGAGAGGGCATTTACTTTTAGGTGTGGCTTACTTGATCAGTGGTGTTTTAAGTACAAGAAAATCTGTACCTGCAACCTCTTTAGATATAAATGTAGAACTGATCTTGGTTCTGGTGAAAAGATGATATTGCTACAAAGAACCACTTTACATTTTGTACAGCCTAGCTGCCTATCTACATGCTCTGACCATGTTGAATGCTTTGAGCATTAAATATAATCAAAATCAAACCAGTAAAAAAATCAAAT
>JAODAL010041102.1:0-36229 GCA_025379985.1 Phyllomedusa bahiana
GGGGGCCCAAAAAAACTTGTTAGGCCCCCCAAATCACCTGTTGGGGGGCCCAAAACAAAAACTAAGTAAGCCCCAAGAATCCACACCACTGATGGGCCCCAAAAATTAACTTCACTGCTGGGCCCCAAGAATTAATTTCACTGATAGGCCCCAAGAATCAACTCTACTGGTGAGCCCCAAGAACCAACTCCACTGGTGGCCCCAAGAATGAACTCTACTTGTGAGCCCCAAGAATCATCTCCACTAGTGAGCCCCAAGAATAATATCCACTGGTGGGACCCAAGAATCAACTCCACTGGTGGGCCCCAAACATAAACTCTATTAGTAAGCCCCAAGAATCCACACCACTGATGGGCCCCAAAAATTAACTTCACTGCTGGGCCCCAAGAATTAACTTCACTGATAGGTCCCAAGAATCAACTCTACTGGTGAGCCCCAAGAATCAACTCCACTGGTGGCCCCAAGAATGAACTCTACTGGTGAGCCCCAAGAATCAACTCCACTAGTGAGCCCCAAGAATCAACTCTACTGGTGGGCCCTAAGACTCAACTCCACTGGTGGGCCCCAGGCACCCACTTCGACACTGCTCTTGGTGCAGAGCAGTTTGATAGTATAGTAGCACTAGAAGGCACCAAGAATCAACTGCACTGATGGTCCTAAAGACTCACCTGGATTGATGGGCACCAAAGCATCAACTCCATTGGTGGGACCCAAGAGTCACCTGCATTGGTGGACCCCAGAACTCACCTGCATTGGTGGGCCCCAAAGAATCAACTCCATTGGTAGGCCACAAGACTCACCTGCATTGGTGGGCCCCAAAGAATCAACTCCATTGGGAGGCCCCAAGACTCACCTGCATTGGTATTCCCCAAGATTAAACTCCACTGTTGTGCCCTAGATACACCACTCTGACGCGGCTCTTGATGTATATCACTGATATTATGGTAGCAAGTTCCTCCACAGCATAGTGGTATTTCAGGAGCTTAATCATGAGCAGGAGTAGGAGTGCCCTGTTTCCCCAAAAATAAGACAGTGTCTTATATTAATTTTTGCCAAGACTGGTGGGCCCCAGGCACCCACTTCGACACTGCTCTTGGTGCAGAGCAGTTTGATAGTATAGTAGCACTAGAAGGCACCAAGAATCAACTGCACTGATGGTCCTAAAGACTCACCTGGATTGATGGGCACCAAAGCATCAACTCCATTGGTGGGCCCCAAGAGTCACCTGCATTGGTGGACCCCAGAACTCACCTGCATTGGTGGGCCCCAAAGAATCAACTCCATTGGTAGGCCACAAGACTCACCTGCATTGGTGGGCCCCAAAGAATCAACTCCATTGGGAGGCCCCAAGACTCACCTGCATTGGTGTTCCCCAAGATTAAACTCCACTGTTGTGCCCTAGATACACCACTCGACGCGGCTCTTGATGTATATCACTGATATTATGGTAGCAAGTTCCTCCACAGCATAGTGTTATTACAGAAGCTTAATCATGAGCAGGAGTAGGACTACCCTGTTTCCCCAAAAATAAGACAGTGTCTTATATTAATTTTTGCCAAGACATGTGGGCCCCAGGCACCCACTTCGACACTGCTCTTGGTGCAGAGCAGTTTGATAGTATAGTAGCACTAGAAGGCACCAAGAATCAACTGCACTGATGGTCCTAAAGACTCACCTGGATTGATGGGCACCAAAGCATCAACTCCATTGGTGGGCCCCAAGAGTCACCTGCATTGGTGGACCCCAGAACTCACCTGCATTGGTGGGCCCCAAAGAATCAACTCCATTGGTAGGCCACAAGACTCACCTGCATAGGTGGGCCCCAAAGAATCAACTCCATTGGTAGGCCCCAAGACTCACCTGCATTGGTGTTCCCCAAGATTAAACTCCACTGTTGTGCCCTAGATACACCAGTCCGACACGGCTCTTGATGTATATCACTGATATTATGGTAGCAAGTTCCTCCACAGCATAGTGTTATTACAGAAGCTTAATCATGAGCAGGAGTAGGACTACCCTGTTTCCCCAAAAATAAGACAGTGTCTTATATTAATTTTTGCCAAGACTTATTTTTAGGGGATGTTTTTTTTTCTATGAACAATAATTCACATTTATTGTTGAACAAAACATCAACATGTATTAATATATTGAAGTGATTTCATCACAAACATCAGCATAAGCAGCCAAACTCTGAATTGCATAACTAAAAATGCACTAGGTCTTATTTTCGGGGAAACAGGGTACCAATCAGAACAATCCTTCTGTACTAAAATCAGCCAATGCTGACCATGACGAAGAGGCGGTGAAACATAGGAGGAGGAGGCCTATTTGTAGACATGTAACCATTAAACACTAAGGGCCACATGTATGAACCTGTTTAGGTCTAAAACTCACTTTTTTGCCCATAACCTAAACAGTTTCATACATGTGGCCCTAAAAGAGAATCATAAAAATTAAACTAGCTGAAGGGCCTGATGCAACCAGTTTGGGGTAAAATTAAACTATAATGGTTGGAATATGGAAAGGGAAAAAAACAAAAAGTTCTTTGGGTTTTCAAGGTTAAAGCCTGCACTGTTCCTGATGGAGTTAGAAATCGGGCAAAGCTTGACAGCTACAAATGTGTTATTTTTTCTCGATTTTTGCTGATGTATTAAGCTTGGCTTCAAAGGTAACATTTTGTAACTACAGTCCTAAATGATTGTCTTCTGCTCCCAAGACTTCTTCACACAGGACCCTCAAGCAAATTAAAATAATGCATCTCGAAGGCTCGTTTGGGGGTTGGAACAGAAAATATCTCAGTTTCGGCCGTATTCTACTCTCAGCAGAGACTTCTAATATGGTTAAGTTGCTTTTTCTTGAAGAATATTTTGACAGCTGCACATTAACATCTACTCGCCAAGAAAATTACGAATGCAGAGGTCTGTGAATATAGGCTCACAAGTGCTGCACGGTCACGTTATACGAGTCTCCACTAATTCCTAAATGTATAGTCACTTATATGTGTAGTCCTATGGTGCTTGCTTGTACAAATATACATTCTTTATCAATGCCTTATTGGTTTCAAGAACTCTGCTTGCTGTGATTTAAACTGATGCGTGATAAAAATCTGTCCTGGAGACGTCTGCTCCGTATAAACACAGATGTGGACAACTTTTTAGAAAATGATACAATGTAATACCTCATCCATCCTGCGGGAGTGATGCAGGGAAATTAAACACTTGCTGCTTGGTTCCTCTACAGCTCATTACTGGGATTAGGTTTATAGCTAAGGGACCTTCTAAATGAATTGTCTAAAGAAATCCACCCTTAACCCCTTCCCACCGCAGCCTATTTTTTTCGGCACATTAATATTTCCCTCCTTGGCTTTCCAGAGTCAAAACTTTTTTATTTTTTCATCTACATAGACATATGAAGGCTTTTATTTTGCAGGACAAGATGTACTTTCTAATAGTGTCATTCTCCATACCATAGAGTATATGGAGAAACAACAAAAAATTCTAAGGCTGCATCCCCACTGCAGAGGACAAATACCGGTCAGTTTACCCAGCCGGTATTTGTCCTGTTTTGCGGCCGTCCCCACGGCCGCGGGGAAGGGGGGAGGGGCGTTTTTTCTCTGCGATGAGCCCTCCCCCTTCACATTCACAAGCACAGATTCCGTCCGAAAACCGGACAGGAGATTGTGCTTGTTGAAAGCTTTGCGGCCGGACCGCGGTCGGAAAAAACGCCAGACAGAAAACCCGTGCAGTGGGGACTGCTGCACAGGTTTTGCATAGAGAACCATTGTGCTCATTTTCGGCCAGTTTTTCAGGTGGTCTGCAAAACCGCAAACTGGCTGAAAAACTGGCCGAAAACCCCTTCTCGTGGGGACATGCCCTAAGTGAGGCAAAATGTTATAAAAAAGTACTTGTGGCCACGTTTATGGGGATTTGGCTTTTACAGGGTTCAGTCTCAGTATAAATAATATGTTTTCTGTATTCTGCATGTTGATATAAATCACACAAATCTGGCAATACCAAACATGTAGGGTTTTCTTTATGCTTTGGTACTATAAAAGAAGACCCAAAACATTTTTTTGGCACAGCGCCATTTCTGTGACCAATAACTTTTTTATACTCCTACCTACGGGCTTGAGTGAGGGGCATATTTTGCGGGCTGAAGTGCACTTTTTATTGCAACCAGGGAATGGGAAATGACGAAAAAAACACAATTTTGGTGTTTGGAATTTTGTTCTTCTACGGTGTTCAGCCTACAGGATAAATGATGTTATATTTTAATAGAGAGGACTTTTTCGGATGCAGCGATACCGATGATGTGGAGCTTATTTTTTGGGGGGGGTAAACTGGCAAAAGGGGGGCTGAACTTTAATGTTTTTTACTTTTTTCACATTTTAAAACATAATTATGCTTTTTTTTACTTTAACATTGAGTCCTCCTAGGGTGCTTGACCTCTAGGAGGCACAATCGTTAATACAGCCTATTGCATTGCATAAACAATTCCATAGGATGTACAAAGATGGCGTACGTGCCGCGAATAATTGACATGTCACTTATCTCCCCGCGCGTACAATACAATCGTATTGTACGAGCGGGGGACTAAGTGTAATCCATAGTTCTCTCTGAGAGCAATGGATTACTGTAATTGCGGCGTGCATTTCGCCGCGTGTAACTCAGCAAAATACACGGCGAAATGCGCCTCACAATAAGCCGTGTGAACATACCCTAAGGGTTTAACAGCACGGAATGGAGCTGGCTCCGTTCCATGCTGTTACCGGCAGGTGTCAGCTAAAATTAGCAGTCGGAGGGTGTCTCCTACACTCTAGAGCAGTGTTCCTAAACTCCAGTCTTCACACCCCACCAACAGGTCATGTTTTCAGGATATCCCACAGAATGCACTGACAATAATTACATCACCTGTGCAGCATAATTAAATTACCTGTGCAATGCTAAGGAAAGCCAGAAAACATGACCTGTTGGTGGGCCTTGAGGACTGGAGTTGGGGACTAGAGAACTGATGTACATCTCAGTGATAACATGTAATACCTCACCTATCCTGCGGGAGTGCTGCAGAAAAATCAAACACTTGCTCCTCAATTCACCTAAAGATTGTAGCTCATTCCTGGGATCAGGTTTAAAACCAGGGAACCTTCTAAATGGATTGTCTAAAGAAATCCACCCTTAACCTCTTCCTGCCACAGTCTATTTTTTTGGCACATTCATTTTTCCCTCCTCACCGTCCCAGAGCCATAACTTTTTTATTTTTTAATCTACATAGACATATGAGGGCTTTTATTTGGCGGGACAAGAGTTACTTTCTAATGGAGTCATTCACTGTACCATAGAGTATATGGAGAAACAACAAAAAATTCTACTTGTACTTGTGCCATGTTTGTGGGGGTTTGGCTTTTACAGTGTTTAGTCTCAGTATAAATGATGTGTTTTCTGTATTCTGCATGTTGATACAAATCCGGCAATACCAAACATGTAGGGTTTTCTTTATGCTTTGGTATCATAAAGAAAATCCAAAAATTTTTGGGCACGGCGCGACCAATAACAATAATTTTGTACGCACGGGGAGACGAGGCATAATCCATAGCTCTCTATGAGAGCTATGGATTACCGTAATTGCGGCGTGCATTTCGCCACGTATAATGCGCAATACGCTGCAAAATATGTGGAGAAAAGCGCGCCAAAATAAGCCGTGTGAACATACCCTAAGGCCTAGTTCACACGGCTTATTTGGGCGCTGATTTCAGCCATACTGCGCGCCGTATTTGCGCTCCAATACGGCTGAAATCAGTCCCAGTCATTACGGTAATCCACAGTTCTCATAGAGAACTATGGAATACGTCTTCCCTACCCGCTCGGCGAATCTGGCAGGCGGGGAGAAAGTGACATGCACATTATTTACGGCGTGTATGCGCCGTGAACAATGAGTGTCTATAGGGCCGGCGAGCAGCTCCCCGCCCCGCCCCCACTGCACGGCTGCCCGCGTAATTGCGGGGCTAAATCTGTCCCCGCAATTACGCCGGCAATAAGACGAGGCCTAAAGGTTTAACAGCACAGAATGGAGCCGACTCCGTTCCATGCCGTTTCCGGCAGGTGTCAGCTAAAACTAGCAGCCGTAGGGTGTCTCCTACACTCTAGAGCAGCGTTTCCAAACTCCAGTCCTCAAGACCCACCAACAGGTCAAATTACCTATGCAATGCTAAGGAAAACCAGAAAACATGACCTTTTGGTGGGTCTTGAGGACCGGACTTGGGGACCCCTGCTCTAGAGAACTATTGTACATCTCAGTAATATCATGTAATACCTCACCTATCCTGCGGGAGTGTTGCAGAAATATCAAACAATTGTTACTTAATTCCCCTAAAGATTGTAACTCATTCCTGGGATTAGGTTTATAACCAGGGAACCTTCTAAATGGTTTGCGTAAAGAAAACCACCCTTAGGCCATGTTCACACGGCTTATTTCCGACGGATTTGTGAGCGCAATCCGGATCACAAATCCGCCGTGAATAAGGGGCGGGACGAGGGCGGGGCCGGAGCACGGTGGGGGCGCCGCTCCCCGGTCCCATAGACTTGCATTATCCATGGCGCGTATTGCGCCTGGATAATGTGCATGTCACTTTCTCCCCCCACAGCGGATTCGCCGAGCGGGGAGGAGCGACAGAATCCACTGTTCTCTATGAGAACTGTGGATTACCGTAATGACTCCGACGGATTGGCGCCGTACTGCAGCGCAAATCCGGCGCGCAGTACGGCGCCAATCCGCGGCAAAATAAGCCGTGTGAACGAGGCCTTAAAGTATTCAACAAAGACAACGAAAATTCTTTACTAACAGAGATGTAAACCTTAAAACGTTTGCCGCTGTGGCTGTATTATGCCAAGTAATTATGCGTCAGTCATATTCTGTGGCAACTTGTCAGGCTAAGAGCTTTATGTAGTGACATATTGGTGTTCCAATGGCTGGCCCATGAGTTTACACTACTATTTTAATATTTTTGGACATACATAACCAATGCTACTTGCCAAGTTGGGGGGAGGTCTAATTTAGGATCCCTATTTTAAACGACCCTTTTAGGAAATTGTGTGAAAATAGAGTACCCTAGTAACCCACAATTGTCACAAAGGGTATCTCCTACTCTCTAGAGCAGGGGTGGGCAATTAATTTTCCCATGGGGCCGCATGAGAAAGTGCGATGGTTTTGGGGGGCCGGAGTAATAAAAACATAGGATGAACGGGAAAAAAATCGTTTTTGGGGGATTATCTTTGTGCAAACTTACTGGGGGATGTATCTATATACCTGCATATACTGTATACTGATGGTACACAGTAAGGCAGGTATATACAGCTCTCCTCAGTAAGGTAGGTATGTAGATGTATGTCCCCTCAGTCTGGCAGGTATATACAGCTCCCCTCAGTCTGGCAGGTATATACAGCTCCCCTCAGTCAGGTATATAGATATAGGTACCCGCAGGCAGGTATATAGATACAGCTCCCCGCAGGCAGGTATATAGATAGGTACAGCTCCCCTCAGGCAGGTATATAGATAGGTACAGCTCCCCTCAGGCAGGTATATAGATAGGTACAGCTCCCCTCAGGCAGGTATATATAGATAGGTTCAGCTCCCCTCAGGCAGGTATATATAGATAGGTTCAGCTCCCCTCAGGCAGGTATATAGATAGGTACAGCTCCCCTCAGGCAGGTATATAGATAGGTACAGCTCCCCTCAGGCAGGTATATATAGATAGGTACAGCTCCCCTCAGGCAGGTATATATAGATAGGTTCAGCTCCCCTCAGGCAGGTATATAGATAGGTACATCTCCCCTCAGGCAGGTATATAGATAGGTACAGCTCCCCTCAGGCAGGTATCTAGTTAGTTAGGGCTCCATACAGGCAGGTATATAGTTAAAGCTTCACACAGGCAGGTATATAGCTAGTTAGGTCTCCATACAGGCAGGTATATAGTTAAAGCTCCACACAGGCAGGTATATAGTTAGGGCTTCCCACAGGCAGGTATATAGTTAGGTGTGTCCCCAGGCAGGTATATAGATAGCTAGGTGTGTCCCCAGGCAGGTATATAGATAGTTAGGTGTGTCCACAGGCAGGTATATAGATAGTTAGGTGTGTCCACAGGCAGGTATATAGATAGCTAGGTGTGTCCCCAGGCAGGTATATAGATAGCCCTGTGTGTTCCCAGGCAGATATATAGTTAGGTGTGTCCCCAGGCAGGTATATAGATAGCCAGGTGTGTCCCCAGGCAGGTATATAGATAGCCAGGTGTCTCCCCAGGCAGGTATATAGATAGCCAGGTGTGTCCCCAGGCAGGTATATAGTCAGGTGTGTCCCCAGGCAGGTATAGAGATAGCCAGGTGTGTCCACAGGCAGATAGATAGTTTTATGGCCGAAATTAAAAACAACAAACATTAATACTCACCTCGGCTTACCTGCTTCCCGGCCGAGCGCGCTCATCTTCTGTCCGAGGAGCTTCCGGCTGGTGGGCGTGATACGTCATGCCGCCAGCGCCGGACACTCCTCCGTCAGCTCCTGGGCCCGCACAGAGTTATTACTGTGTGGCCCAGGAGAGGCAGCGGCGCGGTGAGTGGAGTGTCACCGTCGTCGCTGCCTAATTCACAAGTAACAGTAGCGCTGACAGCCCGCAGCGGCCTCTCAGCAATACCCGGCCGCGGCGGGCCGTCAGCGCTACTATTAGCAGACCTGGGCAGCGTACGCCGCGGGCCGCATCCGACGAGCTGGAGGGCCGGATGCGGCCCACGGGCCGTACTTTGCCCAGGTCTGCTCTAGAGAACTGACGTACATCGCAGTGATATCATGTAATACCTCCCCTATCCTGCGGGAGTGCTGCAGAAAAATTAAACACTTGCTACTCAATTCCCCTTAAGATTGTAGCTCATTCCTGGGATCAGGTTTGTAACCAGGGAACCTTCTAAATGAATTGTTTAAAGTATCCACCCTTAAAATAATCAACAAAGACAGTCAAAGCTTTCACTAACAGAGATGTAAACCTTAAAGTGTTTGTCGCTGTGGCTGTATTATGCCAAGTAATTATCGGGGTTGTGTCAAGACGACTTTCTGGATGTGTCAGTCATATTCGGTGGCAGCTTATCCGCTTTCTGTAGAGACATATTGGTTTGTTTGTAGAATACAGGGCATTGTGTGTTTTTCTGCACCTTCCCCCTCTTCCGTGTTCTTTGATCTCGTCATTTTCCAAGTGTTTAGAAATAGATCAGATACAGACTTTGCCTGTCGAGAGCTGCTCATTTTTTTCCGCGGTCTCTTGATATAGCCCCTTTGGGACCTAAACCAATTTGTGCCAACCTTCTTCCAGGAGGCTTTTGTAAAGTATCTTTCCAGAATAAAGCCCAGGCTGCCATCTCCTCGTCTTGCTATTACGCTGGGGACTAGCAGAGGTCAAACACAGGGTTACCCCAAAGGCCCTTTTCCTAAGGCTGGTGGATCCCCTTCATTAAGATGTGTCATTGTATTGTTATCATCTTTGTCACATTCTCATCTTCTCTGACTCTCCCTGAATTGAAGCCTTTGATAAGTTAAATGTTTCAGTTTTACGGTGTAATTAGCATATTCCTCTAAATTCATCTTGACTGTGATGCAGAATTTGTACAATGGATTCTGGAGAAAAAGTCAATTATCCACCATGCTTCCTTATTGTGCACTGTGTAAATGGCAGAGTGGGGGATCCATGGGAAAGCGATGGGGAGCAACATGGTAACCCTTCTGAAGAACAATTTTCCCATGAAAATGGGAAAACTCTAGAGTCCGTTCTGTTTTTAACAAATAAAAAAGGTTTTGGATTATTAAATGCAGAATAAAACGGATAATCATGTATGTCACAGTGACGCACCACAAATAGTGAGTCAGCTCTAAAGGGATAATACGGGATTTCTCGGATCATACAGGATAAGTAATTATTACAAGTGACTGCACCAGCAGAATATAGTCCCTTTGGGAGAAAATACAGGACGTAACTCGGATCATGAAGGATAAGTAATGTATGTACAGTGACGCATCAGCAGAATTGATGAGCTCTGGGGGATAATACGGGACTTTTTTTTTAAAAATTTTTAGATAAAAGTACAAACCCTATTTACAAGACCTAAATATTTACAATTATATATACATACTTTTAAACGACCGTTTACATTCTGTAATCACTGATTACTACTGTCCGTCCCATGTATCCTTAAAACGTTCACTCCTACCCATTCATGCCGTTCACCCCCCCCCCCCCCTTTTTCCCTACTGGCCCCCCTTCTCTAATTTTTATATACACCATTTAAATATATAATGAATACTTAACAATTTTTATTCTTATACCCCCCTACTCACAAACACCCTTTTGAACCCCCCCCCCCCACCCCCCGACCCCGATCCCAAAAAGTCTCCATTCTTTAACCATGTCTTTCACTGTGGACCGATTTTGCTCTTCCACCCCCCCTTTTTTTCCCCCCCCCAACCTATCTACTTGACCCCCCCTTTTTTAAAATTTTTTAAAATATATATATGCAATATAATATATATTAAATTTTATTATTTTAAATAAACACTTTTATTTTATTTATTTTTTTTATTTTTTTTTATATTTTAAATTTTTTTTTTTTGTTTTCCTTTAATATTACATCTATTCAACCACTTTAAAGAAAATATAAAAAGGGTTAAATTTTAACCGATCTTCCCCCATTTGAAAGCTAAAATTCGATTCTTAACCTTTCTCTGTCTTCTATATAATCAAATAAAACAAAAAAAACTAGTGGCACAGAAAACTAGCCCCCCCCCGGGAAATGAGGTCACGAGGTCCCCCCCCAAAAGAAAACCCCCCCTCCAAAGAGGACGCCCCTGATTTCCCAACCCCCCAAACTCCCTGGCGTCCCTTCCCAATCACCACAATGTGCCTCTTTACCCCCCCTGGGAAGGATTTTTGTCGCGTCCCCACTAAGCACCGTGCCCCCAGTGTGATACCTAACCCTGCGCTAACAAAAAATAAAAGGCACGGGTCCCTACTACCTGGGTCCAATTTCCCCATAGACCCCCAGCATAAGAGAGGCCTCCCAAACCCGGGCCAACCCATGGAACCCCCCCCTTTTGTACACCTCTTATTGTAGGGAAAATGGACAGGAAATGCCCCATGCTCTCTAAACATTGCGCCCCCCACAGGACTCCCCTATCATCGATTGCCTAATTCACATTCCCCCTTACATATGCTTTCCTGGAAGCAACGCCAGGCCCCGCCCCAAACCTTCAGGGGATCCTCTCAAATTGAAAACGAAACCCTCCCCTCTATCCCGACCTGGGAAATCCCAAAGGCCCATTGGACTCTAAAAGGGGGCCCGACAACCCCCCTTCATCCGGGAGTTTCCTTTTTGGGGTTCTTTCTCCACCTCCCCGACCCCAAACCGGGGAGATCTTAGAGTCAGGCAACATAAGTCGGGAAATTTTCTGCAAAATACGAAAATTCTTCACTCCCCCTCCACTCCCATCCGGAAGAAGGGCTGGAACCATTCCGACAAGAGATACCCATGGAGGGGGCCCCTGCATTTCCACATGCCGCTACATTGATTTTAAAAAGTGTTCGTTAAAAACAAAGGGGGTTTAAACCCATACCTAACCCCCCCTGTCCCCTCGACGGTATTCCCCCTCCTCTTGATTAGGTTCATTCTTTCCCCTAACATCTGGAAGAACAGATTAAACCCGCGGCCCAAAAGAGATTGGGGCAAAGGCACACCTCTAAGAAGATAATAACGGGAGCAAAGGTCTTGATCAGGCTGACCTCCTCTCGGGGTCAAGCCCAAACCCCCTTCCCTGCCACCTTTGAGGGGCATTATTCACCCTTCCCTCCCATTTTTTGGGGAAAATCCCCCGGGCCCAAAATTTAAATCCCAAATTTTTACTTTTCCCCCGGGGCACAGGGGGGGGTTTTGGGAAGACTAAATAGGGTCTCCTTCTCCCAACCAGAACTCTTACACTTATCCGGTTTACCTTGGCCCCGGGAAGCACCCGAATAGCCCTACTTCGACATCCCCTTCCTGCCTCCCCCGGGGGAAAGACAAAGTTTTGGACACTCTGCATAGGCTATGCCCTAAAGGTGGGCCCGATGCCCCCTGGCCACCTCCCCCCTGCCAAGGGCCCCAAATCTACCCCCCGAAGAAGGGTCGTCGCAAACGCATTAAAAAGGGGCTCAGGGACCCCCTGACGCACCCCGGGGCCCTCACCCAAGGCCGCCAATCCACCCATTCACAACGGAAAACTCTCACCCCCTTTGTACAAAGTTGCACCAAATAAACAAACCTCCGGCGGGCCGTATTCAAAAGAGTGGCCCAGGGGTACTGTGGTCAACCCGACAAAACCCCGGCCTGTTTCCAAAGACAGCGTGAACCCCTTCCAGGCCCGCCCTGCCCGCTCCACACCTCCCTGACACCAACCCCCGCCAAACGGCGCTGCGACCGGGAACGGAGCATGCGACCATAAAAGGGAGCTGTGGGGCAGTTTTATCAGCCTTTTAAAAAGCATTTTGCCAGGATCTTCCTGCCACATTGACAGCGCATGGACCCAATTCTAATGGGGGAGGGATCCTTACCCTTTGACAGGATTACAGCTGCCCTCCTCATTGAATTCGGCAGAGAGTCCAGGAGAGACCCATTTATTCCCTGGGTCAAAGGGAACCCAAATGCCCTTTAAAAGGTCTTAAAAAATTTCCCGATGTTGGGGCCATCGGGCCCTGGGTCTTCGGGGGGCTAAGCCTCAATCGCCCCCTTCACTTCCTCTTCTCTGATTTCCCCTTCAAACCATCAAGGAGAGGTTCTTTCCCATTCAGGAATGGCTTCAGCCGGAAAAACCCGGCACTGCCCCCGATTAGTTCCCCCCTGCCCAAGTGTGAGAGTGGGACCCAATATCTCAATCTCTGATCTCGACCTTTTCAGAGATGAACTATCCCCAGGCCTTCACCATCTTACACCACTGACTCCTCATTTTTGTAAGGGTCCGTGAGCGGTTTTTCCAAAATCCCTCTCAAAAACCAAGGATGCGTGCCTATCGTACTGAATCTATTGAGCAAGATTTCACCCGGAAAGACTCCTCACGGCTACCTCCAGCAGATCAACTGCTAATTTTTCCTCCCAGACCGGGTACAGACGGACCTGCCCCCGCTCCTGATTAAATCGGGCGGAAGAACTTCGCACTCTCTTTTTGAATATTTCCCACCCTCTGATTACTGCGCATAGACCTGTAAAGTACCTGACTCTCAGAAAGCCCCAAAAAGGGATTATTGATCTCCGTTTCTTCCAGGAGGAGAATTTAGCTTCCAAAACCCCCTTCCCATCGAGGGTCTCTGAAACATTCAAGAAAACAAAATCATACGGGGGTGGAGAATTCTACCTCACCAAAAAAGGCGTCGGAATAGCCTCCTCCTTTAAATAAAACCATCTTTTCAAACCCTACCATAACTCCCCCAATAGTACGGGGAAAACCCCCTTGGTCTGGGGTGTCCCGATGTGGACATCCTCCGAAAGCTTCCTAACTACCTATTTGCCCCCCCCGTCAAAGCCATGCCAAATCTTGGGAAACCTCCCTATCTAGGACCTCTGACAGTATTGAAGTCCCCTCCGAAGAGGATTTCGGCTTGTAAAAAGGAAAGGCTTAATCCTCAGAAGAGAATTTCCCTCCCACGCAGTTTGAGGACCGAAAAAACATTAAATTTAATCTATTTCCCCTGTCCCCTCATGAGAACATTAAGATCAAACTCCCCCCCTTTCGGCTCGATGACCCTCGTTTCTACCTCGGGGAAAAAAGGCCCGCCACCCCGGCATATGGCTCGGCGCAAGGGCCCCAATATAACCCCCTCCTGCCACCACTCCTGGCCTTCCTGATTAGTACAGGTCTGGAGCGGGTCTCTTGCAAAAAGAAAATGTCGCTTCAACGCGCGAGAAAATCGAACGCCAAAAAACAGCCATATCTGACTTAATGCTGGCAACTTTTATACTTGCCAGCGCAAGGGGGAGAGTGCCCCATATTGGGGTGATCGGGCTCGACAGTTTTTCTTTTCCCTTTGCCTCCATCCCCTTTCCAGGGGTTACTGTTTTACCCCCTTTAGGCTGAGGGGAGGTACCATACCACCCCTTCCCCCCCACCCCTTGTTTTGCTCTTCCCTTACCCCCACCGGTTGCCCAGTGTTTTTTTCCTTAGGGTTTTTTTGTGTCCCTCCAGAACCCCTTGGGGCCTCCCAGGGTTTCAGCACCCCTCCCCCCAAGGCCTCTCCGCCTTTCCTTGATTTGTTCTCATCCTCTTCCTCTCCTGAAGATGAAACTGGCTGCCAAGGAGCCATACTTGTTTGAGATGTCGATCAAAAGGAGGGTACCCCCCTTCCTTCACATTTGGCATTGGTTAGGTCAGAGAAAAAAGTGGTCCCCCTAATTTAGGGGAAAACCACCCCCCTCCCCTTTCTTCCCCCTTTTTCGCACCCCTTTGGTTGTAAACCGCTCCTCTCCATCCTCCCCATACTCTTGATGATTGAGGGGGCAGGAGGGCGGGCTCCTCCCCCTTTCTCAATCCTCCTGGTCTCCTCCTCTAAAACCTCTCCCTCAAAACCCCAACTTGCTCAGCATTAAAACATATCTGGGGTTTTTGGGTTTTGGAACCCCCGGCATTGGGGCCGGGGGGACCCCTTTCCCCCCCTTCTGCGTGTCTCCATACGTCTTTTTTTGGCTTTTCCGTTTTTTTGTCTTTTTTCTTATCATTGCCCCTCAGCTCCTTCAAGTCTGTTTTTTCCCCCTTCTCCGACATCCTCCCCAATGTCCTCTGGCCCCGCACTCTCACCCATCTGCCGAGAGGACACCGAGTTGGCAAAGGAGTGAGGGCAACGACAAAGGGGGACCAAAGGGCACCACACAGAAAACAACAATCTTGTCACCCAAAGCAGCCAGAGTCCCGTTCCCCCACACAGGCACACACCTTTGCCCTACACGTCACTAAAGTGTGTGGGGTCGCCACATCGGGGACAAAGCTTCGGCTGCCCCTGGGAGAAACCAGGGTTCTATCTCGCCTAGTAAAGTGGGGATGGGGGTTGACGGTGTACCCGAGAAACCCTCAATTTCACCCTGAAGGCAGGCCCCCGACCAAATCCCTCTCATCTCTATTTTTAACTGGGAATTTTCCCACTTCTCCATACCTCGCCAGGTCTGATTCAACACAAAATGATTCATTATTGTTAAAACGGGCACTCTCTTGATATTATTGGCGGGGATTGCCTGACAGCAAATCCCGCCACTCGGGGGGAATTCTGTTTTAACCTCTAGCGGGACCAGAATATTTAAGACCCTCGGCCCCCACGAATTTTAAAATCGAATATGGGGGTCCCAAAAGGGTGGATAGGGGAAAAATTTCTGCGCCCTGATTTCCATCCCAAAGGAAGCTCTACCACTTTTGACCCTTTTGGACACCATCATTGCCTTCCCATTTGAGTCCACCAGTTCCTTTTGGGGACTCCCTGCCCGCGTAGGAGGGGGCCTGGCCCCCCGCTCCTGTCCTTGCTCTCGGGAAAGGGGAGAGCCCCTGCCTCTCCATCCCAAAAGGCAATGGGATCTCCCTTTCCCCCTATAGTGACCGACCCCTCACCCGTTTTAAAAGGGCCCCCAAGAAGCGGTGCTGTTTTTAATTTTTCCCTATGGTGGCGGTCTGGGAGACTTATCCCCCCCGGCCGCTACATGGATAATTTCTCCTACTGCCCTGGGGGGGAGCCCTGCAGCCGGAGGGGCAGGGGGGCCCTACCCCTCCCCCTCCCTAATTGCATTTTTTTTGGGTTTTCATTAGAATTTTTCTTTTACTTTTTTTTCTTTTTTCCCTTTCATTTCCCCCATTTACACCACTTGTTCCTTCGTTCATTCCTTTTCTTTTTCCCCTTTCCTTTTAGTTCCCCCTGTACCCCCCCTTCCCTTTTGTTTCCTGTTTTCCACATTCTTTCCCTAAACTCCTTCTGTTCCCCGGGGGCCCCCATTCTTCCCTCGTCATCCCCCCTTCCAATGGTTCCTACGTTTATTCCCCCAGTATCCCCCCCGTTCCACTGTTTCCCACATTCATTCCCTTTAACCCTCCCCCCCCCTTTCCTGGGCCCCCCAATCATTTCCCCCAGTCTTCCCTTTCCCTTTCCCCTGTTTTCCCCCCATTCATTTCCCCCATCATCCCTTCCATTCCATGTTCCCCCCATTCATTCCCCCAGTCATTTTTTTCCATTCCACTTTTTCCCCACAACATTCCCCCAGTATCCCCTCCGTTCCACTGGTTCCCACTTTTTTTCCCTTTTCCTTACCACAGATCTAATTTATTTTTTTGGCTTTCCTTCGGGTTCAAAAGATTCCCCGAGCTGCTGCAAAACGGGATCCCCAACTCATTGCCACAGGTTCCCCTCTGGCACCCCACTACACTTTGGGTTTCCCCGGGAAGGGCTCAAACACACTGGGCCCCTCACCGCGGACCCCCTTCCTTTCCTTCCGCTTCCTCCTTTCCCTTTTTTCCCCAGGAAAAGGGCGTCCCCCAAAGGGGAAGGTTTGCAAGGGTTTAAACCCGGGGGCTCCCCCTGTATGATTGCTCCAGAGCATCCCCCGGGGCACCCTATTTCAATCCTCATTGCAACTCTGGGAGTGCCATTGCTGCCCGGAATCCGCTGCTAACAGCCTGAGACACCTGTGAGGGGGGACTGGGATTGTGCGGAGCTACCGGGAATTTGGGGGTCCTCTGTTTGCCCCCCCCCTCCGCTTCCCTGCCCCCCTATCCTCATCCTCCTCCACCCTTTTTTTTCCCGTTTTCTCCCTACATCCTTAAACCTGGCTTTTATTTGATAATTTCTCCCTTAAAAAACCCACTTTGTTAAAAATTTAAAGGTTTTTCCTATTTTCAGTTTTTTTAATTTCCTCCCGATCCTTGGGCAGTTTTTTTTTTCAGACCCCCTTTTTCTTACCCGCTGCTTTTTTACTCCCCATTTTACATTATCAATCTTCTTTGTAACTAATTATTTCATTTTTTACATTGTTTATGTTCCTTTAGAAAAATAACATTCGGCCCCCCAAACACAGCATGGGGCTCTTTTAACTTCATTTCCCCCCAATTTTTAAAGGTGCCATAAAATCGCCCTCCTCCCCCTCCCCCTCAGTCCCCAGGTATACAGCTTTTTTGTGATGCATTATTTTGGACCCTGAGGCCCCTTTAGTTTTATAATTAGCGCTGGGTGGATCTTCCCCTTTGCAGGGGGGGAAACCCAGTTTCCCTCTTGCTTCTTGTTTTTCTTTTTTGGGGTCAAGCTTTTTCGGGGCACGGTCCTTTTCTTCTTTCGCTAAATGCTTCCCTTACTGGACTCTTTGTTAGGGTGCGAGCTTGCAGATGATCCCCGGGAAAGCTCCAAAGCTGCCGATTATTGCATTCCTGGGTGGGGGGTTTTTTGGGTCCTGCAGATGATCCTGCTGGAACGCTGGCCAATGTTTGCCGAGTAGTCGCATTCCTGGCGGGGGGGGATCCCCTGCAGATGATCCGCTGAACGCTGGCCAATGCGCCAAGTATTGATCCTGGCTGGGTCGATGGTCGCAATGATCCTGCTGGAACGCTGGGGCTTGCTGCCCCATGTAAATTTTTCTTCCCCCCGGCTGGGGTGTGATGCTTGAGATGATCCTGGGTGGAACGTGGGCCAATGTTGCCGAGTGTTGCATTTCCCGGCGGGGTGCGATGCTCTCAAGACCGCTGGAACCTGGCCAATGTGCCATGAGTTTCATTCCCGCTGGGTGCAATGCTCTGCAGAAGTGTGATATTTCCCGGCTGGGGTGCATGCTCTGGGGAATGGCGGCATTTCGGGGGGGGGTGCAATTTCTGCAGATGTGCTTCCCTGCTTGCGGGAAGGGGTTTCTGCTGCTCAATCCCTTCCTTCCTGGGTTATTCTTCACTGCTTCCTTCACAAAACCCTGCCGGGAGCGCAGCATCACCCCCTGGGGGGAAGGTGTGCACTTCCCCCACTCCCCTCCTCACAGCAGGTGTGCTGGTCCGTCCCGTGTCTACTCGCTGCCCTCACCGGACTCTTTACTGGGGCTGTCACTGGAAGGACATAACGTCGTTGCCTGTGGCTTGATGATGGGGCGGGACGCTCCTGCGCTCTTATCTCCCCGGGTGTGGCTGTTTATCGCTCCGCGCCCGGGCCCCCGGCGTGCTGACCCCGTGACCCCCAGAATCTCCGCTTTCACGGTTAACCCTCGCCTCCTGCGCTAGGGATCGTAGGGCTGCACCAGAAGGGGGGGGAACCACAGGGGAATCGCAGCCCCCCCCACCAGCTCCTCATCCCCCTCCCACAGCTGACGCTGAACCTCTCCTGGGCCCAAAAGCTATTTTCCCGGGTGCCCCCAAACGATCCAGGGGAGTTTGGGAGTGCTGCTCCGCTTCATCAGGCAGCCCCCTCCCCCCCCGACGGGAGGAGCAGACCTCCGGGTGGGAAACCTAAAAACCCCGCTCTGTCTGCTCCACCTCCTACGCAGCCCCACTGCAAATAGTGAGGGAGCTCTGGAGGGGTAATAAGGTTTAACTCAGGATTAAGGTAGTAATGTATGTACACAGTGACTGCACCTCAAATAGGGGTGCAGCTCTGGGGTATAAACGGGTGTAACCAGGGTCATACAGGAAAGTAATGTATGTACACAGTGACTGCACCACAGTAGTGATGCACTCTTCAGGTGCAGCCCAAACACTTGTGGGGTGTCTTTGGAGGGCGGGCGATTTTGGTTTCTGTGTGCGGCTGGCTGTGTGGGGTTTTGTTCTCCTGCCTGGGTTTCTGCTCCTCTTCCCCCGGGGGGAGTGAGTTTTCTGGGCTTTAGTGAGCAAATCAAGCCCCCGGGGTCCCGTCCCCATACCGGGGGGCAGGAGAAACCCCTTTGGCCCTTTTGGAGGACTGGGGGAAAAAAGATCGGCAGGAGCCCACGATGTGGTTCTTAGCCCCCCAGTCTGAAAAGACTTTTTAAAACCCAAGGGTTCACCACAAGGAGGGCCTTCTGCTTTTTCAAGCCGGTTGAGTTGGGGCCCTTTCCGGGGGCCCAGAGCAAAACTGAGTGTCACGGGGGTGAGGCTGATTTAAGGAGGAAGGCTGGGGCAGCGGGGGCCTCGGGAATCAGTTCCACGATGGTTTCCCCCTTTAGTGTCACCCCCCGGATATGAAGACGCCAAAGAACCTTTAGGAGGCTCCGGGGGGAGCTGCGCATTGGGGGGGGCCCAAACTTGGGGGGGCCCCCAAAAGGAAAAGAAGGGCTGCAAACCCAAATAAAGCATCCAGCAATACATTTGAACTGGGGGAACGGCAAAACATGCTGGGGAGAGAAGGCCCCTTTAAGGAAAACTTTTAAATGGGACTGCTTCCAAATGGCAGGGGAAAGGGGGGAAAGGCGGAGGGGGCTGCCGCCAGCAGCCGGTAGAGGGGGGACCCACAGGGGAGGAGGACATGCACATGAGAGTAACCACCGATCCACCTGGTGGCCTGCCGGGGGCCCTACAGTGGGGCTCCCTCCAGCAGGCAGCGATGAACCAAAGCCGCCCCGCCCTAGGGCAAAATCCAGCCCTGAGTACCCAGTGTTTTTCCGGGGACTTGTGCTTTGGAGATGAGATCCCAGGGGAGCCCCTGGGGGCAGTAAGAAAAAAGCTAAAAAGACCAAGCACCGGGACAGGAAAAATTTCGTGAATCCCCTCCCCCCGGGGGCCCCCTGGGTCGGCCGGGGGGCCACCCACTGTTTTAGCCCCGCTTTCAGCCCACCCCGTGTCCTCATGGACTGGGTCGGGAGGGGGGGGAGAATGAGGTTTTTCCAACATGGGGGGGAGCCCTGTCTCTTTTCAGTACGGGGAGGGCTGGCGGGGAAACGCGTAGACCGACTAAGGTAAAAGGGAAAAGTAAAGGGGAAAAGGCCTGAAAGCGCTCCCTAATGGAGGGGGGAGCGTGGGGCCCGAAGGGGGGCTCCGAGAACCCGGGTGGCCCCATGTTTGATGACCTCGTCCTTCAGGGAGCAGATGCATAAAGGGGCCCCGGCTGAACGTTTGCGCCCCCCAAAAAAGGACTTGACTTAACAAAACCCCTGTTTTTGTATTGGCCGCTGGTCCAGAGACGGCCCAGGGAAAAGGTCACACGTTCACACGGGATCAGGGGCGCCCAAAAATGGGTACCGATGAAGGGGAGGGCAAAGCAGGGGTGGGGGGGCTCCAAAACGGGGTAAGCAGGCTGTCTGCCCTCCAAAGGGCTGGGCCGTCCTGGGGGGGTCACTCGGGCCCCCCGGGCCCCCGGGGATGCTGGGGGGGTTGGCAATATACTTTCCCCCCAAGGGAAAAATGGTTTGACTCCTGCTAAAGATGGGTTTAAAGGGCAAAACATCTATACCTTGATTCATCCCTAGGGACCCCTGATTCATGCAGCTTTTTGGGCCGGGGGGCCTTTGGGCTCTTCGGGCGAACATAGGTGGCAAAGGACGACCCCGGGTTGGGCAAATTGCCGTCCAGGAAAAGGCCCTCTCAAAATAACTAAAGAAGTGACCGTTCTAACTCGTAACGGTCACTCTCTTGTTTGACATCAGACGTGGGCAGGCCAACGGGGATGGTGGGTGTCCCCAAAAGAACAGGACAATTTTTGGATCTGGTCGGGGGCTTGGGACATTTATGGCAAGCTCGGGGTTTCGGGGAATACGTTCCCCATATACCATCTGCTACCTTCCTCGGAAGGATCGCATCCAATTTTCACCAGGTCACCCGAAGCTTGTCCAGATGCCCCGCCCCACGTTTTCATGCCAGCTGCACCGCGCAGAAGTTCACATTTGTGGGGGCCCTTTAGGTCACCTTGCTCTTCCTGTGCCAGATTCGTTTCATTTTTTTGCCCAATTTGGGACATCCTTTTCATCCGGCCCACGCTCCTTTGCCAATGGGGTCAATACTCCGGGGGGAAAAGCCAGGGGCTGATTCGCTGGGGGGGGGGACTGGAAAAGGGTGAAGGAGGGGAGGGGCCAGTGGGAAAGGGAAGCAAAAAGAGCCGCCCACTAGGCATCGGGAAAAAAGCCCAAAAGAGCGGGAGAGGGCGAACTCAGGACCTCAGCAACGGGGGAATCGGGGTGACCTCGACCCGGGCTCCAAGGCAATCACCCTGGGGCCCCCAAAAGGGATATAACTGAATGGGGGAAATCAGGGGGCCCCAAAAAAGAGGAAGGTGCCGTCTCCTCAACACCCCCCCATGGTCCTAGCATGGATGGGGAAAAGAGGAAAAGGGCAAGAGAGGAAGCAGGTAAAAAGAAAGGGGAGTAAGATCTTCTCCCACCCACCAATGCAAAGGAAAGTAAAAACCGACCCCCCCTCTGATTGGTCTCTAAAAACCGGTTCCTTCCCTTGGTAACACGCACCCTATGGGGGAGGGGGCTGGGGGTGGGGTTTCTCGGGAGACCAGGCTGCCAGATTCAGCGCAGTGTTTAAAGCAAAAAGGGGACCCACGGGGTCTCTTGAGCCGAGCCGATAGCGGAGGGCCCCCTTTTTTACAGAAACCATACAATCCGACGGGTGATTGAATTAGAAATGGGGGGGTGCCTGATCTTGATGTCCTCATGAAGGACGGGAATTTCGTCTAGTTAACACTAGCCCCCAGTCCAAGTGGGACCGGAAGTGTCTCTTTTGAGGATCAAGCCCACTTTTTACAAGTGGGCAGGGGGTCTTGGAGGGGACTTCAATCTGCCCAAGGGGGCCCCCAGGACGGGGGAGGTCCAGAACAGGCCATGGGGGGGTTACCTATCATAGGGTAGCTTGGGCTAGGAAGACGGGTTTTATTTAAAGGGGGAGGCCGTCTCTTCAGCGTGTCTCTTTAAGGGGATTTTTTAATTTTGTTTTCTCTGAATTTTAAGAGACCCTTCCTATGGAAGATTACTGGAGCTAAATTCGCTCTCTTAAAACAACCCCCCCCCCCCCCCGGGGGGGGGCCTTTTCCCCCCCGCTCTCAGCCCAGAGCCTGGGAGTACCGCCTGACCAGGGGCTGAGGAGGAAACTCAACGCTTGTCTCAACTGGGGTAGCCGCGAGAGATCTCCAAGTAAATCCCCTTTCTCATAGGTCGTATACAGCCCATCCCTTTGGTTTTTAGAGGGGTTAGGGAATACCGCTCGCCCACCTTACAGAAAAGCAAAAGTCAGGAATAGTAAGATTGTGTCTACGATTGTAGTTCGAGGGCCCCGAAAGTCTAGATCAGGATCCTGGGGGGTCGTCAATCCACTAATCACATCTCATGGTGAGGGGGGATCTTGAACGGATAGATTCGGCTTTCCTGGCTGAAAATGTTCCCCGAACCGGAGTAAACCCTCTCTTATGTTTTGACAGAAGAACAAGAAGAGGAAATCACATGGGTTGAGGGGGTCCCCCCAAAAAAATGCCAGACCAATATTTAACATCGAGTTTTAAAGACCTTTAAGGACACCTTGGGTTCCCCCATTTCTAGTAATAAATGAGTGTCTCTCTGCAACATCTGCAAATCAATGAGGAGGTCAGCTTTTTGGGCCTTCTTCAAAGGGTAAAGTCCTCCCCCATTGAAATTGGCGTCCCATACGCTGCTCAATGTGAACAAAAATTCTAAAAGGGGGCTTTTTTAACGTTGGTGAAGTTTGCACCCCCCTCCTTTCAGGGGGGCCCCCCCTGCCTTTCCCGGTCCATACGTTTTTGTGCTGTGCCGTGTCCGGAAGCTGTGGGGCAGGGGAGGGGGTCACGGAAGGGGGACCTGCTTCCTTGATCAGCAAAAAACGTTTGATCATGTAACCAGATACCTCTGGTCCCTCCCCCTGGAAAATGGGCCCCGGGGAGGTTTGTTTTATTGGCTAAACCTTGTACCAGGGGAGAGATTTTCCCACTTGTTAAGGTTTTTATTGCCGCCCCCCTTTTGAGGGGGGTCTGGGGGTTTGAAGGGGTTTTCCGCTGAGCCCGCAACTGTAATGTTTGCGATCGATCCTTTCCTTAAGGATGGATTGAGACCTGCGGGGTCGGATGGACCAGTGCTCCGGGGGGCCCCTGAGGTTTGGTGGCTTTTTCGTGACGTAACCATCTTTGGTCCTCCGAGGGGGGGTGGGGTGGGTGCGTCAGAGTAAAGCACCAGAGTCATCTGGCCAAGATCAACTTGGATAAATGTAGAGCTCGGCTGGGAGGAAGTCCTGGTTTTGATCTCCCGGCACCCCTTCCAGAGCCCCCGGGGTCAGAAAAGTTTTCCGCTTTAATTTGCCAAGGGGGTTTTCACAACCAAAAATGGAAAAGAGGGTTAAAATTGCCGCCAAAAGGGGATCATGGGAAGGGGTTTGGGCTTTGACCCTCAGGGGAAAAGGGGTTTAAAATTTTCAAAACAAACCTGCTCCCTTTGTTGTTGTATCTGGGGATGGTGCATCTTGCCCGGAACCCTTTTTGGACTCGGGGCTACAGTCTGTTCTTCCAATGTTAGGGGGAATAGGCTGAACCCAGTCAAGAGGGGGGTTACTTACCCTACAAAGGAGACTAGGGGGGTTGGGATGTCAACCCTGTTTTCCTGTGAACACCTTTATTAAAATCAACCCCCAACCCCTGGAAAAGAGGGCTCCCCGTGGGTATTCTCCTGTCGGGGATGTTTTCGGCCTTCTTTCCCGGGAAAGGGGGACGGAGGGCAAGTGAAGGACTTCACACGCCCATGGGATTCCCAGCCCATGCTGCCCTGGTTCTGAAGGTTCTGCTCGGTGGGGGGCGGGGAAGGGGGAAACGACCAGTTTGGGGGAATCCTTACAAAATGGTTTTGCTACCCATTACCAGAAACCCTTGCCTCGGGGCGCCCCAAACCGGATCTGAGGTTGGGTTTCACTTTTCAATTTTATCAGGGTCCCTCGAAGTTTTTGGGACTTGGGTTGGGGCCCGCTTCCATGGGGAACTGTGTGGAGACAACTGAAGTGTAGGACTCGGGGGACCGGGGGGGGCCTCGGAGAGTGCGGTGGGCCCGTGGAGAGCATGGGCCCCTTCCTGCTCATTGCCCTTTAACACAGAGGGTTTTCACCAGGGTGGGGAGCTCCATTGGCGGGGCCCAGCTGGGCCGGGCTCTCCTATCGGAATGGGGCCCATGGACATTCAGACACCTGGGAGGTCGGGACCCCGGAGCATTTATTTTTAGTTAGTTTAGTGGTCGGACACACTGGCACGCGTGGTCTTAGTATCGCCAGCAAAATCCTCCCCCCTGGATGAGGTGGGTTTGGAAAATTTTCGGGGACCGGTGAAGGGGGCGCTCTCTGGAGTACGAGACCCAGGGGAGGGGGGAAGCCCCTTTCCATTGGAGGGGGTTTGCCTTTTAGTACCCACTTTCGTCTCCTTCCGTGGGGCTAATTTTGCACGTAAGATTTTTGTTTTTTTTGGGGACTTTGGAGGGTAAATAAAGGGTTGCCCTACCGAACTTGGGGTTTCGGGTTTTGGGTAAAAGTCTGAAAAGGTTTTTTTCTTGGTTGTATATATCTTGTACTTTGTATATTTTGATATTAATATGTGTTGGGATTGGGCTTTAAGTTAGGTTGGGTGGTGGGAAAAGGGGGAGGATCTTGTTGGATATTGGGGTTTATGGGACTTTGAGGACCTTTGGGGACATGTGGGGGAAAAAAAAAAAAAAGACAAAAAAATACGGGAATGATTCATGGACGTCCGTTAACATGTGCTGGGGGCATGGGATGCGGGGTCAGTTCAGAGCCAAAAAAAAAAAAATATTTTTGTGGTGTGCTGGTGTTGGGTTTCTTTTTTTTCTTATTGGTTTGTTTTGAAAAAAAAAAAAAAGCAATGGCCATTCAGTCAAGGTCATATTGCCCCACAAGTGGATCTTCCAATGGGGCCCAGGCTTGAAGGAGTATTCCCACCATACACATGCTCAGCTGTACATGGAATTGGGGAATTCCAACTAACTTCGTAAAAAACAGAGAGGTTTTGGGGTTTATTCTCAAGATTACATTACTGTTCTAATTTTGCTTCTCTTCAGAGTTAAAGGGGTTTTGCCAGGAAGTGAGTTGCTTTCCTCTTATCTGGCTCAGGAGAAAATATAAACAAATCATGAACACTGCAGAAGGGAGAGGGAGGGAGAAATAAGGGAGCGTCTGCAATGTTCACTCAAATAATAACATTACAAACAGTGGATTGTCTATACAGCCTAAAGCCTCATACACTGCACTTTCTCCACAGTCCTTTGGAAGCTCATTCATGTTCCCTGTCATCAGAGAAGAAGTGCAGACAACGCAAGCGCGGCCAGGTCAGCTCCTGTCAGCTGCTGGTCGTGTCTAATGTAAACTTTTAAGTAACTAAAGACTTGTAAAGAAAGCTGTAGCTCTCACAGGCTTCACTTTTTGTTATCACATAATATTTAGAAAAGTGATTAAATACCCATTTTGGAAAATCCCACGTCAACATTACATCGTGGCAAAACCCCTTTAAGAACAGATCCTATTTCCTGCTTTTGAACACAAGTTTTCCTAATTACCAGCCACCTGTTTCTGCTCTTGCAGACAAGAACAGTGGCTCACTCTCTGCTCTGTTTCTTGAAAGACAGGAGCATATTTACATTATTTACTGACAAGCTTTAACCCTTTAGAGCTCTATAGCCTTGTGTACTACAGTTTACAAACCTCCTGCACTCACGTCACTGTAACAGGCTCAGCTAGGAATAGCAGATCTGATATGCCTAGTCACTGCTATAGACCCACCCACAGCTTGACATTGAAGTGTGAATCTAAAGCTGCTTGTGGCTCTATAAAAATGCATGGTGAGAAATCCTGTCCACACGATGAGTATTTCAAGTCATAAGCCACTCGAATTCCTCGTTGAATTACTCATCTAAAACTGAAAGTTAGCCATTCCCATTGACCTTAATAGAAAACATGTGAGATAAATTGCAAGAAACCTATTGATGATATATCCAGTGTGTGCACTGATGACAGCAAAGATAAGGATGCAAGTATGAGAGGACGTGAACATGTTTTGTATAGATGAAAGATGGGTCATCAAACTCCCCAATAAGACCTTGCATTCAACAGCCAATGAATCACATTGCACCAGTATGGAAGCATCTCATAGACTGTGATCAGCCATGGTGGTAATGGTGCACCCGAGAGCCATACACTTTCCCACCTGATCTCTCCCTGGTGGTATAGTGTCCAAGTCTGGCCATATAGACTGAGGATAAGCAAACCGTGTTACCTGTTCATAACTGATCTCTACTTAATTACAAAAAAAAAATGATAATCAGCTCACCCGATCCGATAATCATGACGAGCTAGAGTAGACATGCCAAAGGAAAGCCCAGCCTTCTAGTGTAGAGGTTAGGTAAAAAAAAATTCTCATTTCTTTATTACAAAAAATTCATAAAAATCACTTATAGGACAACACTCATTACAAGTGCAATATCTTGTTAGTATGCTGACGCTTTTCAGACACCAACTCCTAAGACGTGGCAAAGTGGTGTGTAAAATGCATCAGTATCCTAACAAGATATTGCACTTGTATTGAGTGTTGTCTGGAATATATGTTATGTCCTACAAATGAAGACCAGCTTGAGGAGGCACGGTGAAGGAAAGCCCAACCTTCTAGCGCAGAGCAATGTAAACAGATATACTAGCCTCCAATCAAGGCAGGTTGGTAAAAAAAAAATCTCATTTGTATATTGAAAAAAATCCTTAAAGATCACTTGTAGGACATAACATTTAGTACAAATGCAATATCTTGTTAGTAAGCTTTCACATTTTGGACATCATGTCCTTAGTCGTGGGTAAGTGGTGACCGAAATGCATCAGCGTATTAACAACATACGGCAGTTGTAATGAATGTTGTTTGAATGTATGTTATGTTCTGCAAAAAAAATCTAATTTCTTTATTGCAAAAAAGTCTTAAAAATCACAAATAGGACATAACATTTATTCTGACAATACTCATTACAAGTGCAATAGCTAGTTAGTACGCTGACGCATTTCGGACACCGTGTTCTAATACGTGCCTAAGTGGTGTCAAAAATGCATTAGCATCCTAACAAGATATTGCACTTGTAATGAGTGTTGTCTGAATATATGTTATGTCCTACAAATGAAGACCAGCTGGAGGAGGCACCGTGAAGGAAAGCCAACCTTCTAGCACAGAGCAATGTAAACAGATATACCAAGTGCCAATCCAGGCAGGTGTGGTAAAAAAAAAAAATTCTCATTTCTATATTGAAAAAAATACCTAAACATCACTTGTAGGGCATAACATTTATTCAGACAATACTCATCGCAAGTGCAATAGCTAGTTAGTACGCTGACGCATTTCGAACATCATGTCCTAAGACGTGGCTAAGTGGTGTCCAAAATGCATCAGCGTCCTAACAAGATATTGCACTTGTAATGAGTGTTGTCTGAATATATGTTATAACCTACAAATGAATACTAGCTGGGGGAGGCACGGTGAAGGAAAGCCCAATCTTCTAGTGTAAAGCAATGTAAACAGATATACTAGCTTCCAATCCAGGCAGGTCTGGTAAAAAGAAAAAATTCTCATTTCTTTATTGCAAAAAAGCCTTAAAGATCACTTGTAGGGCATAACATTTATTACAAGTACAATATCTTGTTAGTAAGCATTCACATTTTGGACACCATGTCCTTAGTCATGTCTAAGTGGTGACCGAATTGCATCAGCGTACTAACAAAATATTGAACTTGTAATGAGTGTTGTTTGACTATATGTTATGTCCTGCAAAAAAAAATCTTATTTCTCTATTGCAAAAAATCCCTAAAGATCATTTGTAGGGCATAACATTTATTCAGACAATACTCATTGCAAGTGCAATAGCTAGATAGTATGCTGACGCAGTTTGGACACCGTGTTCGAAGACGTGGCAAAGTGGTGACCGAAATGCATCAGCGTACTAACAAGATATTTCACTCATAATGAGTGTTGTCTGAATATATTCACAGACATAAATATAATTTTACCTATTTGGGTTAAATTTGTAGCAAAATTCACAGTGAAGAAAAAAACCCAATTAAAAAATAACTTTTACTTGATATACATTATAAAGAGTTGCCCTTCCAAAATGGAGACCCACAGCAAAAACACCAAAATTTGTTCTCCTAGAGAGGGAGAGATGCTAGTTCCTCTAAATCTAGATATCCAATAAAGTGTACTGACCCCAAGGGTGAAAATGCCCCCCTTCGGCGGAGTAGTCGCCCCAACAGGAGCGGCCCCACCTATTGAGAGCGCACCCTAGGTCAGACACCCCCATTGAAGCAATTCCTAAATGGATATCAGCAAGACTCCCATATGTGCTATAGACACTCTAGGAGAGACACAATTCTATCCACATAAAATCATTCTTTTAGTCAAAAGCAACAAAAGCAACAAAACAAAAAAAAAAAGAAAAAACAAACGTTCTGTTGTGTCATTGATTCAAAACCCGTGTGATTTGTTCAAGACCCGCCGGGGGTCGCGTAGCTATTGGATATCTAGATTTAGAGGAACTAGCATCTCTCCCTCTCTAGGAGAACAAATTTTGGTGTTTTTTGCTGTGGGTCCTCCATTTTGGAAGGGCACTCTTTTAATGTAAATCAAGTAAAAGTTATTTTTTAATTGGGTCTTTTTCTTCACTGTGAATTCTGTCTGAATATATGTTCTATCCTACAAATTAATACTAGCTGGGGGGAGGTGCGGTGAAGAAAAGCTCAATCTTCTAGTGCAGAGCAATGTAAACAGATATACTAGCTTCCAATCCAGGCAGGTTTGGTAAAAAAAAAAAAAATTCTCATTTCTTTATTGCAAAAAAGTCTTAAAAATCACTTACAGGACATAACATTTATTCCGACAACACTCATTACAAGTGCAATATCTAGTTAGTACGCCGACGCATTTCAGACACCATATCCTAAGACGTGGCTAAGTGGTGTCCAAAATGCGTCAGCGCCCTAACAAGATATTGCACTTGTAATGAGTGTTGTCTGAATATATAATATGTCCTACAAATGAAGACCAGCTGGAGGAGGCACGGTGAAGGAAAGCCCAACCTTCTAGCACAGAGCAATGTAAACAGATATAACAGCTGCCAATCCAGGCAGGTTTGGTAAAAAACTATTCATGTTTCTTTATTCCAAAAAATCCTTAAAGATCACTTATAGGACATAACATTTATTCCGACAACACCCATTACAAGTGCAGTATCTTGTTTGTACGCTGGCACGTTTCAGACACCATGTTCTTAGTCGTGGCTAAATGGTGTCTGAAATGCGTCAGCACACTAACCAGGGGTACTTGAGGAAGCAAGATTTGTGCGAAACGCGCGTCAGGGTCAGGAGTACAACTGATAACATCTTTGGTAAGTTTTCTTGGACTGGATTATGTGTATATGATTCTATAACAGTTGCTATGCATCCCTGCTCTGGGTAGTAGATACTTCAAAATACAATTGCTAATTGCTGTTTGAATCCAATTTCTATTACTCTTGATGGCCTATTATCGGGTTCACTTAATGGCACTACAGTGTGGGGATGTATATCTCTTGTTTTACACTATTGCTAATATCGACTACTAATATGGATTAGACATATTCTCCTTGTTTTAAACTTCCATGTACTTTGTACTCTTTGGTATTTTTTGGTGATTCTCTTTGTTACACTCACTTTTTCTATGATTTTTTAATGTTTGTGATTTAAATAAAGTATTTACGTTTTATCCCATGTCTCTTGAGTTGTTTGTGGATTGTCTATTGATCTTTTGGAGAGGGGTCTATTACGATAGGTGGCTGACACTGCGACATGCCCAGCCTTGAGAAGAGTTTTTCTGGACATTTTTGTGTTTGGATCCATACATCTCTGCATTAATCTCCAGATATCTCCCCTCACGCAATCTCTGCTCCTCACAGGACCTTCTCCTCTGCTCTCCACTTATCAGCTCCTCACACAACCGTCTCCAAGACTTCTCTCGTGCTTCCCCCACACTCTGGAACTCACTGCCCCAACACATCAGATTCTCCCCCACTCTCACTTGCCTCAAAGGTAACCTGAAAACCCATCTCTTCAGGAGCCTATAACCAACATTAACCCCAATGCTGATACACCACCCCAGAAACAAGACTGCCCATTACCATCTGTCTCTTCCCACCTTCTTTGTAGACTGTAAGCCATCACGGGCAGGGACCTCTCTCCTTCTGTACCAGTAGTTATTTATTAATTTGTCTCCTTTGTAGTTATTTGACCTAGGTTATGTATGCAACCCGAATGTACAGCGCTCTGGAACTGAGGGCGCTCTAAAATAAATAATAATAATATGAACTGAGGATAAGCAAGCCGTGTCACCTGTTCATAAATAGTTATTTAAAAGCTGGTTCGGAAGACACCATGGTCTCTGGACCAAGCTCCTGGTTCTACAGAACAGGACTGCAGAGCAGCATATGGTCCCACTGTGCACTTCTGCCGGTCCCCACCATTCCAAAGCCGAGATCCGTGCCAGTTTTCTCTTCCAAAGCCTAATTTTTAATACCGCTCTCTGTGGCGTCTCTTAGAAAGGAAATATCAAATCAGCCTCATTAATGCGACCATTCTAGCGTGATCCAGTGTGCACCGGCGGCATTGTATTTGCCAGTTTCATTAATTAAGCAAATGCCAGCATCATTTGCATATGTAAATGGGAGACACTTCCATCACTTTTCTAAATATGCCATTTCCAACAACACCTCTCCTATATTGCCTCCGACCCAGTGTTACTATGTAGCCCGCTCGGGCATCAAGGTGAAAGGAGATCACTGTGACGGGTACAATGGTTTTGTGTCAAGTGATCCTCTGTTGCCGTTCCTATTTTTTTCCCAGGCTGCGTGAATTGTATGAGTGGGACAGTGGCTTATTGTCTCTCTCCTAGACACAACTCGGTCTGAATACCATTTAGTGGTATGTGAAGCAAGTCAGGATCATTTGCATTTATTTCAGTCGCATCAGGTTTATAGGTCAAGAGAGACAGTCTGCAGAAACTCTGTGTGCCACTGCCCCCATTCTTGAGGCTGTCAACAATTTCGAGTCCCCGGTCTCCTCCATCCTGAATACTTGTGAGGAGTGCAGTGATGCTTACAGTCTGTCGTCACCTTCTCTCGCTGTTTCATGCTTACTATGTATTAGTGGTTTATGCCCGTTGCACAAATAATTCAATCCATCTGTGAACGTGAAGGTGAATACAAGGTCAAAGACAAAGGTTTTGTTCCAAACATTTGTGCACGTGACGAGGAGCGTGAGCCTTCATCCCTCCCTTCATCCACTTTTTCTCCCCACCCTTGTTTGACCTTGATGGACATATGTCGTTTTTCAACCATACTAGGTAACTGTTCCTGTTGTGGACAAGCAAGATTATCATGGACTGGATTGGGGTGTTTCTAGTCTTCTATGGGAATGGTGCTTAGAATGGGTTAAGGTGGATAGTGCCAAGCAAGATTTTTTGCCTTTTTTTGGACTGATTTAGTGTTTTATTCTTCTACAGGAATTATACTCTTAGGGCATGTCCCCAGTGCACGGGTTTTCCGCCCAGCGGTTTTGCCGCCGGCGGCAAAACATTGAGCAAGCACTATCTTCCTTCCGGTTTTCGGACGGAATATGTGCTTCTCAATGTGCTTCTCATCGCAGAGAAAAGCCGTCCGCCTAGCGGCCGTGGGGACGGGCGCAAAACAGGCAAACCGGCCGGTATTTGTCCTATGCCGTGGGGATGCGCCCTTAGGATGCTTTGAATGGGTTCGGATGGTTGGTCAATATGAGATTGCCAAGTGAGATTTTTTTGGGGGACTGTCATGGGTTGTTTTTAGTTTTCTACAGGAACAATTACCTTATGGTGACGAACAAGTTAAGATGGTTGATCAATGCAAGATTGCCAGGTGTAATTTTTTGGGGACCTGTAATATTATACAGGAATGATACTCTTAGGGTGTTTTGAACAGGTTAAGATGAATGGTCAAGGTAAGATGACCAAGCAAGACTTTTTGGACCTGTGTCGGGTGTTTTATTTAGTTACATATAGTTACATAGCTTGTCAGGCCGAAAAAAGACAGCCGTCCATTTAGTTCAGCCCATTTTGCTAAAGTGTTGCTAAAGTGTTGATCCAGAGGAAGGCAAAAACCCCCATGAGGAAGAAGCAGATTGTCCTCATTTTAGGGAAAAAATTGCATTCAGACTCCAATCTGGCAATCAGAATAAATCCCTGGATCAGCGACCCTTCTCCAGAATCCTGGTCACGATAACTTGTTGTATTCTCACGATCCAGAAATGCATCCAAACCCTTCTTGAACTCTGTTAGTGAATTCACCATGACAAGTTCCTCTGGCAGAGAGTTCCACAATCTCACTGCTCTTACAGTAAAAAATCCCTTTCTATGTTTATGTAGAAACTTTCTTTCTACATTTTTCTTCTATAAGAACAATAACCTTAGGATACTTTGACTGGAGTAAGATGGTTGATAAAGGTAAGAATGCTAAGTGAGATTTTTTTTGGACCTGTGTGCGGTGTTTTTAGTTTTCTAAGAAACAATAACCATAGGATACTTTGAAAACATAAGATGCTTGGTCAATGTGACATTGCTAAGTAAGAATTTTTTGTACCCATGTGCGGTGTTTTTAGTCTTCTACAACAACAATAACCTTAAGGTGCTTTGAATGGATTAAGATGGAAAATCAATATGGGATTGCCAAGTAAGACTTTTTTGGACTGGAGTGGGGTGTTTTTAGTCTTCTATGGGAATGGTGCCTTTTTTTGGACTGATTTAGCGTTTTATTCTTCTACAGGAATTATACTCTTAGGGTGCTTTTGAATGGGGTTCGGGTGGGGGTCAAAAAGATTGCCAAGTGAGATTTTTTTTGGGGGGCTGTCATGGGTTTTTTTTTAGTTTTTCAAAAGGAACAATTACCTTAAGGTGCCAAACAAAATTAAGATGGTTTATCAATTTCAAGATTGCCAGGGGTAATTTTTTGGGGACCTGTGTGGGAAAGGTTTTTGTATTAAAAACAGGGAACAATACTCTTAGGGGGGTTTTTTAACAGGTTAAAAAGAAGGGCAAGGTAAGAAGACCCCCGCAAGACTTTTTGGGGCCTTTTTGGGTTGGTTTTTGCTTCTACAAGAACAATAACCTTAGGGTACTTTGAATGGGTTAAAATGGTTGATCAATGCAAAAGTGCCAAGTGAGATTTTTTTGGACCTGTATGTCGTGGTTTTAGTCTTCTAGGAAACAATAACCATAGAAAACTTGAACACAAAGTTATTGTCAATGTGACATTGCAAAAAGACTTTTTTGTAAAAACCCCGTTTTCGTTTTTTTAGTCTTTAAAAACAACAATAAACCTTAAGGGGCTTTGAATTGGGTTAAGAATTTTTTATTTAATTTTGGGGTTCCAATAAGACTTTTTTTTGGGCTGGAGTGGGGTTTTTAGGGCCCCCCAAAAATTTGGGGCTTTGGGAAAGGGTTTAAAAATTTTAAAACTAGTTTCCCAAGTTTTTTTTTTTTGGACTGGGGTTGGGGGTTTTTCTTTTTTAAAAGAAAATTTAAAAACCCTTTAAGGGGGCTTTTTAAAGGGTTGGAAAGGGGTTTTAATATGGGATTGCCCCAAAAAAATTTTTTTGGGGGCTGGATGGGTTTTTTTAGTTTTCCACGGAACAATTTTAAACCTAATTTGGGAAAAGTTAAGATTTTAAATGCAAAATTTCCAAATTTTAATTTTTTTGGGGCCAAAGGTGAATGGTTTTAAATTTTCAGAAAAAATAACCCTTGGGTATTTGAACAGGTTAAGATGGTTGGTCAATGTGAGATTGACAAGAAAGACTGTTTTGGGCCAGTGTGGGGGTGTTTTTAGTCTTCTACAAGAACAATAACTTTATGGTGCTTTGAATGGGTTAAGATGGTTGATCAATGCAAGAATGCGAAATTTGATTTTTTTGGACCTGTGTGTTGTTTTTAGTCTTTTACGAAACAATAACCATAAGATACTTTGAATAGATTAGGATTTTTTGGTCTTTTAAAAAAAAAATTCCCAAGAAGTTTTTTTTGGACCTGTGTAGGATGTTTTTAGCCCTTCCCTACAGGAACAAAAAACCTTAGGGTTTTTTAAAATGGGTAAGAAGGAGGGTTGATGGGGAAATTTTCCAAGCGAAACTTTTTTAACCCGTACGGGGGTTTTTTTAGTTTTCCCTTTTAAAACAATAACCTTAGAATAATTTGAACAGGTTAAAATGTTTGGGTTCCTTTTAAATTGACAAGTAAAACCCCTTTTTGTGAGTTGTTTTTAGTCTTCTATAGGAACAATATTCTTAGGGGGCTTTGAATGGGTTAAGAGAGATGGTCAAAATGAGATTGCCAAACAAGACTTTAAGACTTTTTTTGGACAAAGTTGGATTTTTATGGACTGGCATTGGGGGTGTTTTTTTAGGGTAAATTTTAAGGGGTTAAAATGGGTTTGGGCCAAAGTACATTGAAAAGAGAAAATTTTTTTTTTAAACCCATGTGGGGTGTTTTTAGTCTTCCACAGGAACAATAACCTTTGGGTGCTTTAAACTGTTCATGATGGTTGATCAATGCAAGATTGCCAAATGTGATTTTTTTTTTTTTTTTAAACTGACATTAAGTGTTTTGAACAGGTTACGATGGATGGCCCCAAAGGAAATTTTCCAAGCCGTCTTTTTTTGGACCTGTTTTGGGGGTTTTTTTTCTTCTACAGAACAATAACTTTAGGTTTTTTGAAAAAGGTTTCAATGGATGGTCAAAGTGAATTGCCAAAACCGTCTTTTTTTGGGCCTTTTTGGGGGGGTTTTTTAGTCTTCTACAGGAACAATAACTTTAGGGTGCTTTGAATGGATTAAAATGGATGGTTAATGTAATTGGCCAAAAGGGGGAATTTTTGGTGGGGTTCGGGTGTTTTTTTGTCTTTTCAAAAAAAAAAAATTTGGGGACTTTGAACGGGGGAAATATGGGTTTTTCAATGTGAGATTGGCAAGACTGATTTTTTTTTCGTTTTCTATAAAACAAAAACATTTGGTATTGATCAGCAAGATGGGTTTTTTGAGGGCGAATTACCAAGTAGTATTTTTTTGGGGCCTCATGAGAAAATTTTCAGTCTTTACTGGAAAAAAAAACTCTAGGGTGTTTAACGGGGTTAAAGATTGTTGATCAATGTGGGATTCCCAAGTCAGGTTTTTTTGGACTGGCATGGGGAGTTTTTAGTTTTCAATTGGAACAATAACTTAAGATGGTTGCTCAATATGAGATTGCCAAGTGAGACTTGTTTGGACTGGCATGGAGTGCTTTTTTTCTTTATAAAACACTAACGTTATGGTAATTTGAATAGGCTAAGATGGTTGATCAGGGCAAGAATCCAAAGGGAGGATTTTTTGGACTAGCATAGGAAGCTTTTATTCTTGTATTGGAATAATAATTTAATGTTTTGATGGGTTTTTTGGTTGACATTTTAGATTTCCCAAATGAGGTATTTTTGGACTGGCATTGAGTGTTTTTAGTCTTCTATTGGAACAATACCTTAAGGGTGCTTTGAACAGTTTAAGATAGTTGATCAATGCAATATTGCCAGATGAGGATTTTTAGTACGGGCATGGGGGTTTCTTTGTGTTTTACTGGGAAAAATACTTCAGGGGGAATTGAAAAGGTTAAATGGGGGTCAATGTGAAGTGCCAATGAACTATTTTGAAATTTATTGGGGGGTTTTTTTGTCTTTTATAAAACCAGGTATTTGGGGTTAAAATGGGTTTATTAAAGGGGGTTATCGTTTAGTGTCTGCTTCAGCTAATTTTTTCCCGTTTTAGTTTGAAACCAGGGGGGTGTCTCTCCTCCCCGGAGGGGTGTCCTCCCTCCCAAAGGGGGAAGGCGTGTCCCCCCCTCCCCGAAGAAAAAATGTGACATCACATTTTGTTTAAAGCGGGGGTGCGAAGGGTTTTTGGATAAAAAGCTTGAGCCTCCCCTGCTTTTCTGCAGCCCTTTAGGGTCCAAACTCCACAAGCACCTTCATTGCTTAGTTTACACACAACTGAAATCCCGCAGCTGTTTATTTTAGTGGGACTCCAAAATTTTACTGACAAAAAGGCAGAGATCTTTTCTCAAACAAATGTCAGCTTTCAAGTAAAGATCCTGCTTGCTGCAATGCGGAGTGAAAACAAGGGGGAGAGAAGCAAATCAGCTTTAAGAGAAGGGCCTGCCTCTTAATGC
>JAODAL010041103.1:0-36229 GCA_025379985.1 Phyllomedusa bahiana
TAAAAAATTTTTAAAAAGGGGGGGTTTTTTGGGGGGCCCCAAAAACCGGCCCCCTCGAGGGGCCCTCGTACTCCCCACGCCCTTTCCAAGCTCTCTAGAGTGTCACATCCCTGTAATTGCGACAATCTCATTTTTTTCACTGTCCTCGATTCCCATATGCCCCGCTGACACCCTTTTTTTTTTTTTACCAAATTATAAAACGAACTCCAAAAATTCGTCCCGTGCCACAAACAAAGACCAGAGAGAGATGGGCCCTCCACCAGATGTATGACCTTACTGTCATGATCTAGCGAAAGGACCGCTTTCGGAACTGAAGGGGTGCTACCCGGGGAAACCCTGAAACCGGAGCACGCGAGGCCCTCCATAGGCGCTCTTATCCCCGCGTCCACGGGGCTAGCTGTTACCCCTGTGGCTCAATCTCCATCCCTATGATAGCAGGTAGTATTCTCTGTTCGGAACTGCCTGTTTTTTTGTTTAAAGACTTATAAGACCAGGGCAGCTTGTGGTGACTTCAGAAACTCTGGTACCCAGCATGAAGGACGCTTGCGCTGGTGTTGAAGTCCATCCTGGAGTTCCCTGTTTTTGCCATTTACGCTTCTCATGGCTGAAGTTATAAAAAAAACAGGTGATGTAAGCTCTGAGGTGAAGTTTGTAAGTATTTAACCTTTGTAAATACGTATTTAGCAAGACTGTACCCAATGTCACACTATTTTCTGTAACCAGTTTATCATATTGATTGATTCCTATGTTAAATAAAATTGCGTTGTATCCTGATTGACGGGCCTTTTTTAAAAAGCTGTATCTAGAACCTGTATTGACAAAACTTGGCAAAACAGCAGTCTTGTTGGATATTTCAGTATTCTGCCGTAACAAAGCAATAAACAACCAATCAATATGCCATCTATAAAAGTGAGTTAGGACAGTATAAAGATCGCAACTCCTACCTAATCAAACTTAAAAACCCTATAAATAGGAATATAGAATATAAAATATAACCTATGCTAATAAATTTAAAATACAATACCCAAAAACACCCTTTTAAACAGACATAAATTTAAATCATTGTGCGTAGGGGTTAGAGAAGGAACAGATCTAAATTCAGTAAATACAGCCAATGGACCAACCCTTTAAAAAGACCAGTTTTCTTGAGACAGATATTTACTTCTGTCATATACAGTCATGGCCAAAGTTTGAGAATGATACAAATGTTAATTTTTTTCAAAAGTCTACTGCATCAGGTTTTATAATGGCAATTTGCATTATACTCCAGAAGTTTTTAAAGAGTGATCAGCTTAACAGCCAAAATTTAAATTTCAAAGTCAATAGTTGCCTAGAAAATGAACTTTTTCCCCCAAAACACATTTCCACTTCATTGCAGGCCTGCCTTAAAAGGACCAGCTAACATCGTTTCAGTGATTGCTCCATTAACACAGGTTTGGGTGTTAATGAGGACAGGGCTGGAGATCAATCTGTCATGATTAAGTAAGAATCACAACCACTGGACACTTTAAAAGGAGGCTGGTGCTTGGCATCATTGTTTCTCTTCTGTTAACCATGGTTATCTCTAAAGAAACACGTGCAGTCATCATTGCACTGCACAAAACTGGCCTAACAGGGAAGAGTATCGCAGCTAGAAAGATTGCACCTCAGTCAACAATCTATCGCATCATCAAGGAATTCAAGGAGAGAGGTTCCATTGTTGCCAAAAAGGCTCCTGGGCGCCCAAGAAGACCAGCAAGCGCCAGGACCGTCTCTTAAAAGTGATTTACAGTTTCGGAATCGGGCTACCAGCAGTGCAGAGCTTGCTCATGAATGGCAGCAGGCAGGTGTGAGTGCATCTGCACGCACTGTGAGGCGGAGACTCATGGAGCAAGGCCTGGTGTCAAGGAGGGAAGCAAAGAAGCCACTTCTCTCCAGAAAAAAACATCAGGGACAGACTGATATTCTGCCAAAGGTACAGGGAGTGGACTGCTGAGAACTGGGGTAAAGTCATTTCTTGATGAATCCCCTTTCTGAATGTTTGGAACATCTGGAAAACAGCTTGTTCGGAGGAAGACAAGGTGGCAATACCACCAGTCTTGTCTCATGCCAATGTAAAGCATCAGAAACCATTCATGTGTGGGGTGCTTCTCAGCCAAGGGAATCGGCTCTCTAACAGTCTTGCCTAAAAACACATCCATGAATAAAGAATGGTACCAGAATGTCCTCCAAGAGCAACTTCTCCCAACCATCCAAGAGCAGTTTGGTGATCAACAATGCCTTTTCCAGCATGATAGAGCACCTTGCCATAAAGCAAAGGTGATAACTAAATGGCTCAGGGAACAAAACATATAGAGATTTTGGGTCCATGGCCTGGAAACTCCCCAGATCTTAATCCCATTGAGAACTTGTGGTCAATCATCAAGAGACGGGTGGACAAACAAAAAACAACAAATTGTGACAAAATGCAAGCATTGATTGTAAAGAATGGACTGCTATCAGTCAGGATTTGGTCCAGAAGTTGATTGAGAGCATGCCAGGGAGAATTGCAGAGGTGCTGAAGAAGGGTCAACATTTGCAAATATTGACTTGCTGCATTTAACTCATTCTAACTGTCAATAAAGCTTTTGTTAATCTTTAATATGATTGCACTTGTATTTCTGTATGTGATTAAAAACTCTGACAAACAACACATAAAAAACCAGAGGGCAACAGATCATGTGAAAATATAATATTTGTGTCATTCTCAAAACTTTTGGCCATGACTGTACTTTGCATTATGGCTAACTTCTCTGTGATGACCACTCTTGTACTGGCAGAAGCCAACATGGGCCCTGGGCATGTGGGGCCTCTAGATATGGCAAATCTAAGGCTGCTTTTCAGTTAGGCCATGTTCACACGGCTTAAAATGGCCGTATTTCGGTCCGTAATTACGCGCCGAAGTGCGCCAATTAACGGGCCGAAAACGGCCCATTCATTAGGGTTTAATTCACAGTTCTCATAGAGAACTATGGATCACGTCCCCTCTCCCCGCCCGGCGAACCCGCCGGGCGGGGAGATAATTGACATGTCACTTTCTAGCGGCGTATACGAGCCGCAAAGCAGT
This sequence comes from Phyllomedusa bahiana, assembly GCA_025379985.1. Taxonomy (NCBI): domain Eukaryota; kingdom Metazoa; phylum Chordata; class Amphibia; order Anura; family Hylidae; genus Phyllomedusa; species Phyllomedusa bahiana. The sequence goes on from JAODAL010041103.1 coordinate 3,086, forward strand.
GATTGTTATGGGCCGGCTGAAGTGCCGGCCCCCCGATCACTCCTCCGCTCCCGCCCCGCCCCCGCCCAAAACGGCGTAATTGCGGGGCGTAATTACGCCCTGCAAATACACCGTGTGAACATAGCCTTAGAAAGACAGTGAAACAAAAACAGAAAGCAAGAAAGAGTGTACAATAGTCACGTGCAGTCATGTACAGTAGCTGCCAAGGATTACCTAGGATATTAACATTAATGCCTTAGTCAATTTAGACTACCATGCATAGTAGGATTAGCAGTTTTATTACTATTGCTATTACCATGGATATTATCATTAAGTTTGAATAGGATATGCCATAAATGTTTGACCCCTCGAGGATATGAAACCTGGATCTTATTCACTGGTTGTAGATAATAAAGATAGAGGAAGTATAAGGAAACCTGTTTTAGACCATCACCCAAAATGGCATAAAAAATGGTCTTCTAGAGGGGTAGGTGGATACACAGCTAATGATATCTATACTGAGTTAAGGTAACTAATGGGTTAATAATACTATTATGCTCTTCCTAGTTTATGGTAGTTAAATTGGCTACCCAAAGCCACCACGGATGCTACCCATTTAACATGGTTAACCCCTTAGCTACCTAAGACCACCATGACTAAAGTGTTATAATGGGTGATAATTTCCAGGTTGGCTTCTAGCTAAGGAGAATTAATTAAGAATATTGGGGCACATTTATTAAGACCATTGTACCAGAATTCTGGTTTTCAAAAACCGTCTAGGTATAGGTCTTTCTTTGTTGCCCATAGAAACCAACCAGAGCTCATAGAGACCAATCCAAGCTCTCCTTTCTTTTTTTTCAGAGCTCTATATGAAATGAAACGGGAGCCCTGGTTGCTATGGGCAACAAAGAAAGTCTTAGACCTACACTGTTTAAATATATGTCTCCCGAAGTTTACACTAAGGGCCTTATGTATGAAAACTGTCTAGTAGTAAGACTTTCTTTGTTGCCTATAGAATCGAATCAGAGCTCATAGCAACCAATCAGGACACAGCTTTTATTTTTTCAGAGCACTGTATGAAATAAAAGCTGAGCTCTGATTGGTAGCTATGGGCAACAAAGACAGTCTTAGGGTATGGTCACACGGTTTATTTGGACGCTGCTTGATTTTTTCAGCACCCAAAACGGCATCAAAACCTCGCCTGAAACACACTTCTTCAGAAGAGGTTTTAGATGCATTTCTCTGTGCATTTTTGACACATTTGTCACTGTTTTCACCCATACAAATTAATAGCCATGGAAAGAAACGCGCCAAAAACGCTGCAAGAACGAGTCACAGCCGTGCCGAGAAACATGTCTAAAAACGTGTTGAGGTTTTGAAGCCTTCCATTGATTCCTATGGGGATTTTCAGCGCTGAAAACGCTTTGTGACGCTTCTTATTCAGTGCCCGGAACAGCTTCCAAAGAAGCGCCTAAAGTGCCCATAAAAACCTTGTCGTGTGTGAACTGCAACTGTTTTACGTAGGAATCAATGAAAATGAGCTGGAGGTGTTTTAGAGGCTTTTTTAATGTTGTTTTGGAAGCGAAGATGCTCCGAACACAGCGTCAAAATCAGCCGTGTGAACATACCCTTTATTGCTAGACAGTTTTCATACAGAAGCAGGGGCGGAACTACCAGGGTAGCAGACGTAGCAGTTGCCAGGGGCCCGGGCCCCGTAGCAGCTATTACATTGTCTGCTGCCTAGGTAGTTCCAGCCCCTGAGTCCGTCCGGCAATGAATGTAAGTGCTGGCGGGCCCTGTGATAAGATACTGCCTGCTGCCGCTGTCATTACTCACTGTCACAGACACTGAGTCCGACAGAGCTGGCGGGGGAGGAGGTAGAGAGTCGGCAAAATCAGTTAAAGGGGTTGTCTCATTACATCGATTAATCTTACCTCAGTCCTGGTTTCTTGGTTTCATTTTGAATTGAGGGCCGTGTTTACTGGCTTCTACTAGGCTGCAGTAGAAGCCAGGTCTGTAGCTATAGCGACCAGTGCTGGCAGCCTATCAGGAGAGAGTAAACAGGTCTGTAGCTATAGCGACCTGAGAAGCTCATGCAGTCCACACAAGAGGGGATATCTCAGAATAGGTAGGACACTGTTAATGGACATATATTGCAAAGTGACTTGTTTTTGCAAGATCTTTAACATAAAAAGCAATCCTTGTAGTGAGACAACCCCTTTAAGGGTCAGTGACTACGCCCTGGGCTCCTCTCACTCCCCCCTCCCTTTCGTCTAGCACAGACAGTGAAGTGAAGAGCTCGGGACACAAGCCTACAGAAACAAACTGATTACTGCTCTGCTTGTTCTTCTCACTGTCCCAGGTACAAGAAGTCTGGACAGAAGGGGAGGAACACATCCACAGCAGCCATAAATAACAGTCACAGGACTGCCTGCGCCTGAGATTAATAGAAAATCTGCGCAGCAGTCCACACTGCACGGATTTTCTATTTAAATCAATGTAAAAGGTTGACAGTCGCTTTACAGACAGCTTTCAAATCCGAAAACCGTCTGTAAAACTGACTGAAAACCTGTGCTGTGGGGACGAGCCCTCAGGTGCAGGCAGTGCTGTGACTGTTATTTATGGCTGCTATGGATGTATTCTTCCCACTTCTTGCAGAGTGTGTACACTGGTATATACCACTATATGGCGGTACTATTGGTCTTTGTATACTGATCAGTAATCCACAATAGAGAATAAATCGGTTCAACCACGCATCACCAGGTAGAAGCAACGAAACTGTGGTGAACCAACCACATGGAAATAAAAGCAAAATAAGTAGAAAAAGGTTCAGCTTCCAAAACGTACAACATTTATTTAGAAAGGTTAAAAGCCAAACATGGAGCAAAGGACAAAAAACAGGAAAAACGCCCTACGCGTTTCAGGCTGTGCAACAGCCTTTAATCATAGGCAGTGATAGTGTAGGGGTATTATTCAGTCACTTTGTGGTGATAATTTGTGGTCATGTTCTGGCGGTATAATCAGATCCTCATGTCGTAGCGTTATTGGTAATGTTGGTCTGGGTATAGTGGATTTGTTTGGTAGCAGTATGATGGTGATATGTATGGTGCCGTATTTGCTTGTTGGATTATCTAGTAACTGCATAACTATTATTAAGAGGTCCAGGTAAATGTTCGCGGTTGGGCAGGCAGGAGGAGGGCCCCATCCAAAAGTTTGCTATGGGGCCCAGGCTTCCCTAGTTACGCCCCTGTACAGAAGGGCCTAAGTACTAGAAAGTTTTGATTAATCTGCCCCACTATTTCTGACCAGAGACCCACACAGAGGGGGAATTGTATGAATCAATTAATGTCAGGATTCATGCATGAATGACATTTGCGGCATTTGAGCTGTTTTATGGCGATCTCATCAAATTTTTTTTTCTAGGTATGGTCATTGCTTAACAATTAAGTGACATAGCCGCACAGTGCCGTCAACACGTACTAAAATTAGCCCCAAAATGTGGTGCAACGTAAGCCAGAAATCCACTCCAAGGGCCACATGTTCGAAAACTGTCCAGGTCTAAAAATTTACTTTGTTGACCTTAGCAACCAATCGGAGCCCCCCTTTCATTTCATATACTGCTCTGTAAAAATGAATGGGGAGCTCTGATTGGTTGCTATGAGCAACAAAGAGTCTTACACCTAGACAGTTGTCATACATGTGGCCCCAGGTCCAGGTGGCTTATGAAGTGACACTGAAAGATGTGGCAAATTTATTAAGCTTTAATACATTTTTCACATTTTACTCTTGTGCACTTCCCCTTAAAGAGGGGTGTCTTTCACCTACAGAAGAATTAGCTTTTTTTTTTTTGTTATAAAACAATGTTTATTGGATTTTTCACAATGGGTAATCAACAATACAGAAATATGATATAATATCTCAAGGATGACACAATTGATCCTATTCACAGAACCGACATGATCAAGGTAATTACACATAACAATCAACATATTAGATCCAAACAAGGACCTAGACAGTCATAAAGCCAAACACTTCTAGAACAAAAAAAAACTTGAAGACGTGTGCTCACTCTCCTCACCTGATCCAGGTCTCAATATGATAAAACTTGTATCTACCTCTCTCCATCTCGGAGCTGGTTTTCAAATGCGTAATCGCCCCAAGGAACGCTCCCACCCCCTTTCTGCAATAACCATTCAGTGAATTGGAAGGATTTGCATCAAGGAGTTGATTTCCCTATACTGAGTAATGGACTCTATAAATGTGCGCCAGCGGGTCCCCTGAAAAAAGGCTCCTGTTCGGGCGAACCTTACATCTCTCTGTCTCCATTTTGTCTGCCTTAAGGTAAAACCTAATCCTGGTCTATGATCATGAAATAGGATGGCAGATAGGGTATTAATTCCATAAGGTGAGTAATAACACACTTTCTCGCTACCAGGAGTACTTATGAACAATTGCAGGTACCCATTGATCGTTCGCTAGTCCTCTCCCCAACCTCTCCAGTTCCGGGGGTCTAGGAAAAGGAATATCAGCAAGTCGTGATGCTTTTCTAGATTCCACCTCAAAAAGTGACTTTAATGTACCCAGAACATCATCCATATCTCTCGAAACTGGCCATTCCCCACAAACCATGCCACAAATCTGTCTTGCAAGTTCCACACATAGACAGTGTTGCATTCTTTTTCGATGAGACCTTGAGGAAGGGGTAAGTTAAAACCATACACAGCATTAAGTTGCAATCGTAAATTTGATTCTTCCTCCAGTTTGCACAAATGACGTGTTTCTTTAACTGGTTGCTAGCCCCTGGTTTATGTTTATCTGGCAATTGTCGCATTCAGACGGCGGGCCAGAAACGAAATAGACCTGTTGGGCTCTGTAACACCCATTAATACCATTCTCCTCCAGGCCCCATTAGTCCAGAGAGGCTACACTGTCTCTTGTTGGCTTCCATAAAGGGCGTCATATGAGTTAGGTAAGTCTCTTTTCGAGACATCTTTTAAACGTAGTAGGTGCAAAAATAATATAATTGGTAAGCATGCCTAACAATTGTGAGTTCAGGGAGAGAAAATGTACGCTATCCATTTCTGAGGTGAGTAAGCCACCGTTGATCTGTATCATGTACAAAGTTCCCCGCCACTTTCAAGCCCCTCATCCCTCCATTTTCCGCAAACATCGGGTTGGTTTGCCCTAATAGGGAAATCTGTGTGTCTCCCAAAGAGGCATTTTCTTAGAGATCCTGAAGGAGAGGTAGTTCTTTAGAATTTCTTTCTTCCAATAGACACTGATCGTGTACGGAACAGCATAGAGGACTTGGCCATGATGGCAAATTTTTTTAAAGAGTACTTGGTGTGCAAGAGAGGCATGGGGGTGCCAAGGACTCATCATTTCCCTCTCAATATTCCCAGTTTTGAGGAGCGGCTAGGCCCTCCACCAGTCTACCAATGCCGCGCCAGGCAATGCCAAGTTATATCCCCTTACATTGGGGAGGTTTCAAACCCCCCTTCATAGGACGGCAGCATCAGTTTGTTCAAAGCGTAATTCGGGGTTTTTATTTCTCCAGCCAGATGAACTCGAGAATGTAGAGTTTTGAACTTGTTTACGTCATGTGTTTCAAGAGAAAAGGGAGAGTTTGCAGAGGGTACAAAACCACAATTTAGGGAAGCTAATCAATTTTTAATGGTGTGACATTGTCCCCATCAATAGACAAGGGGTGAGAGAGTTCCATCTCGTCAAATCCTGGGAGATTTTATTTATGAATGGTGGAAATTTTAGTTTGTAAATGGTATTTTGGGTTTCTGCCATTTTTAATCAAAGTATGTAATGTGTTCTGGTGCAATGACAAGGCTACCCCCCAGGCTCTTGGCAATCCATCCAAGGCGAATTCGTTACCTAAGGACAACATTATCGCTCTTGGAAGCATTTGTCCTTATAGCCTGACAAATTGCCAAATACCATAAGGGTTTCAAATTGACACATGGGGAGGCTGGGTTAGGGGGTTTGAATGAACAAGAGCAAGTCATCAGCGAAAAGTGCTGTTTTAATTCCTGAGTGCCAATCTTAATTCCTGAGAAAACAAGGCTGAATCTTCCAAAGCCCACCAGGGGTTCTAGGCCAAATCAAAGAGAAGGGGGGAGAGTGGACATCCAGTCTGGTCCCTTTTTAAGATGTATTGCGGAGAATAGGAAGGCCTGGGGGTGTGCAACCCTGCTTCTGGTCAGAGAAAATGGCGGTCAAAAAAGTCCCGAAAGGCCCCGAATCCCGAAGGCATCTAAAGACTAGCCCAAGCCATTGCCCAACGAACATTGTGTCGAAGGCCTTTTTCGGCATCCAAGGTAACTTAGGACAGGTTGTTCTCCGGGAATGGGATTGTGCTTAATCTTTCTAGTACTCGCCAACACCTTCCTTATATTTCCCACGTTACGAGCCGCCCTTCCCCTTATGAAACCCTTCTGGGAGTTGCCTATCAAGAGAGGCCAACATGTGCTGCCAAACGGTCCGGGCCATAATCTTGGAGAGTATCTTTTGGTCTACATCTATTAGAGAAATTATTGGCCTATACGAAGGCTGGGAGCATGATCCTTCCCTACTTTCGGTATAATGACTTTAATAAAAGCGACTTTAGAACTCTGGCCGGGGGGGATACGACCCTCCTGCATTACATGTTAAAGTATTGCTGAGGTATCGGTAATTTGTTCGTTTAAGACCTTATAACATTTCTCCACACGAAAAACCAAAGGCCCTGGCGCCTTCCCCCGTCTTCATGTTTTATGGCCTCCCGAAACCTCTGCCTCAGTGTTCTCCTGCTTTCAGGTACGCTCTGTTGTGTGTCCTGAAAAAAGCGAGGCAATTCAGCTTGGACAAGAATTGCTTACCCTCATCGACCTTTCTATATGGCTCAGCAGAATAAAGTGTAGGCATAAAAGTCATCCCAGTGTATCGATGATTTGTTGCAGGTCCGTGGTCACCAGCTCCCACTGGTGTGCTGATGGCCGTTATGTGAGAGGGTTTGGTAATGGCCCTTGAGCAACCGAGACAGAACCTTTCCGATTTATTTGCATAAGCCTGAAGAGGGTAGATTGGGATATGGTACCTGTGTATTTCCTCCCTGCGTTCTGCCCAGATGTCAAAGTCTCTCCTAGCCTGTCCTCACCATACCTTGGTTTCATTGGAATCTTTTACTGGAAACTTTATATAATATATACCTCTTGTCTGACTATGTCTGAGGCAGGATTTTAGGCCCGCGGTAAGTTTGCGCTTATAGAGAGACCGTTTAGCCAAAATTTTGGCCCCTCAGTACAGGCCTAAAAGGTCGCCCAGTAAAGGGAGGATCAGCACGATGGGCCTTATTGTTTGGTATCGTATTCTAAACCACCATCCTTTGACCATAATCTGCAAAGATTCCGACTTAGTCTAGATATAAGGGGGAAATTTCCATAATAAAATCCTTACCTTTTGTGATTGTTCCACCAAATCTAGAACAATCGGATATGGTCCGAGAGATGAGCATATCTAATATCTGCGTGCTCTCCACCCTACAACGACAAATTCTCAGAGATCAGAAAGTAATCAAAACCTGGCCCCAAGACCGTTGTACTGGTAGTAATACGTTACTATTCTCCTCAGGCGTCAGATACCTCCCTCTCCCCCCAGCAAACAAGCAGATTGTCGTTTTGCATCATATGTACCAGGGCTCTACTCTCTCTCCTGGTGGGCCCCGAGCAGTCAACTGAGGGGGGGGGGGTTATCTTTTTCCCTGTCCTCCACGTGTCTACGCACTATGGGGGGTTGATGTCTCAACCTACAATTTGGCTTACACTTCTGTCAGTTTGAATCTGAGTTCCTAGGGTCTTATAAAAAGGGCCACTGTTTCCATTGGGCCCAGAGACAATAATGAGACTGGTTTCCATCCCCTCGCCCACTTTATAACCAGGGTGCGATATCCTTCCCTCTTCAACATGGTCAGGATTAGCAAAATAAAGGGAACATTTTTGTGGATAAGGGTGATAACCCCTGCCTTACCATTGATTGACGGGGATCCATATACGTGGCCTACCCACAGCCTTCCATCCGTATGATTGTACACCCCTCTTACATGGGACTCCTGAGAAAAGCGACATCATGACGCAATCGTTTTATAAATGCCTGAGCACTTTTCATCCGCTTGTTAGGGGAGCGGAGAGCCCCTTCGACGTTCCCAGAGACTACTCGCAAAATGGGTCAACAGGCGACGGAACCATCATGCATGGGATCCATGTTCTTAAAGATGGCTTATGTATGGCGGAGTATAATAACCCAGCTGTATTTCCTAGTGTGACCCGGGATGTAGGGCCCATAGATTCAGGGAGAGCACACCACGTCAAAAACAGTAAATAACACACAATTAAAGGTATCAACATAACATTAAGCATTATGCAATTATGCAACATAGTCCTTTCCAATGAAACGCTGGGAGGAGGGGGAGATGGGACTAACACCTTCCCTCACTGTGCGTTAAAGAGAACTTCCTTTTTTCTGACCGGAGTAGGATGACCGCTTTCAGAATCTCCCTCTTAACTCTACCGGCCTTTTAAAAAACCCACTTAGCACAATGTTGGGCATCTCACTACTCTATTCATGTTGACATTTCATAAAGTGATGATAGAAAACGGGGATGAAGCGGAGGACCCAATGCGGTACAGTTTTTAGTCTCCGCAAATTTCCGTTCCCTCTATTAAACTGAAGAGACGGGGCCACAGAAAGGGATGGGAGACCCCTCAATACCACCATACCACAGAGAACTTAAGCGAGTGTCCCCCTTTACATAGCGTTGTAGCCATCCAGTCCCTGGTCTGACTCCTGTTGTGGGCCTCTTTTTAGGGGGTCGACGGGGTCTTAGGGGTGAGCACGAGGCCAGAAAAGCGCCCCGGGCCCAGGGGAACCTCTCTCTGCTTCTTGTTTCTAGTTTTTCTGGATCCTCATCCAAGGTGGAGCTGTTAGTACCCTTGGGGGCCGTCGCTCGCCAGCGTGGAGTGCCTTTCCAGCAGGTCCTGGAGAACATTTTCGGACCTCTGTTAGGTTGAAGTGAAGACTCTTGTTGGGCCATAGTAGGGTCCAGCACTTCAGTGTAGCAGGGTACATAAGCTGTGAATCGGATCTTTCCCTGGAACAATGAACTGCAAAGTTTGCTGAAGGTTCTTCGCATCTGCGAGACCTCTATAGAAAAGGTCCTCGAAGAGAAGTACTTTATGTTTTTCCCATCAGGGAAGGGGGGCCATTTTTGCGATAGGCCTCTTATTAACCTCCATCTTGTCATTGTAATCTAGGGAACTCCATAATCACTGTACGTTATCTCTGTCTGCGCGTGAGTTCGGGGAACGTGCGAAGGCCGTCCGGCGCCTATACGGTGACTCTCTCAATGCGGCATGGGGTGGTCGTATGCCCAGAGCCCGCGCCAGCTCTTCTTGACAGATGTTCCTGCAAGTCCTTTTTGTTTAAAGATTTCAGGGAGGGGCGTCCCACCATCGGGCGCATGTTGCTCCTTCTGGAGCGGTTCTCCCAGGTTCCTCAATGCGCTCTTGTTGTGTTAACTGGTCTTGAGTACAGAGTTTCAGCCTAGTTTGAAGAGCATGTTATCAGTCTCCAAAATCATTTCCACCCTTATTTTCTAGCTCCTCTAATCTGGAGCATGGGAGTAGTACCTCCTGCTGAAGCTTAGATAAGTAACATGTACAGTAGATTCCAAGAGCTGCCCTCAAATCCGGCGCTATCTGCCTGGCTATCTTACCTCCGTTGCAGGAAGTTTATAAACAATGGCCGTTGCATACTACTTTCCCTCTTTGAATGCGAGTGGTGTTGGGGAGACTGGGGCAGAAGGTATGCCTGAGATTATTAGCCCCTCGGCACTTTCATCCACTGACCTGCTTGTGCGATACCTGTCTTCAGAGTGCAGCCGCTGCGCGTCTGGCTGTGCGCGGCGTGTCAGGGCGCCATTTTTTGGGATCTTTTTCCCAGCGTGTCTCGGTCTCACAGATGTCCGCTGTGTGTTGCGCAGCAAACGTTACCTTTCCATCAGGAAAGGTACCTCTCGTCGTTCCTGGACCACATCGCCACCCTCCCCAACATTCACCGCCCACCCCCCCCCCCCCACACACCGAGAACAGTCGCCTCCTCTGTGCTTTAGAGCCGGTCAGCGCTGCGAACGGCAGCTATTATGCTGGTCTGTGGCCGTGAATACGAGGAGCGCGGTGGTCTTCACATCCTCTCGCGGTCAGCGCTGGCGGAACCGGAAGCCCAAAGATTAGCTTTAAACATGTAGGGACTGGTAATTGAAGAGTTTTTCCAAATAGATTGCTTTATTTTCTTGGCTTTGTTGAGGATATAAGATAGAATTTATAAGCTCTGAGTGCTCACAGGTTTCTCCAGTTACCATTCTGCTGTCCCTTTCTCTCTCTGCTCTTTCTTGTCTGATAGCAGAGATGACGACACCACAAGTTGATCTCTGCCGGACTGCTGGAAGCTTGAGACCAGTGTGTCAGCTCAAACACGTAATCTCTGTAGCTCTCTGCATTTATAGATAGATGACGGAGACTGGGTTGTGGGGGGGGGTCTAGGGCCACATGTGGAATTGACTCTAGGGCCACCAGTTGAGCTGTTTTCGTGGTCAACTGTAGTTTATTTTAGGGGACAGCCGACAGCTGCTGGAAATGACTGTACATGTATCTTAAATTGTTTTTTGCCTCTCTTTCTCTGTTTTTCTGCCTCTCCCAAGGATCTATATTCAGTTTAAAAACAACTCCAGGCTTTCCATGCTCAGGGGCCCACCGGGGGTTTTCCCTATTCCCCTTGGTCCAGTACAGCCTGTATAGATAACATTCACCTGCACTCATATCAGAGTTTAGAAAAGCAGTAATGCCGAGGATGATATGCTAATTCACTGCTATATAAGCTGTCAACAGCCTGACCAGAAGAGACAGAATCATGAGTCTGGCACTGCTTTTTTGGCTTGACAACCCTCTTTAAGACAGACATATTTTTCTCTAGCCAGTGTTAATATATTCCCCCTGGTATCTTTTGTCCACCATTGCTTATTTCAGTGTGACAGATTCAAGACTGCCTTAGATAATATCTGACAGTCCTTATCTTGATTGGGAAATTAGGACATTTTGGTGGAGATTCCAGAACAATAGTCCAATTTACCATACCTATAACCTGGTCCTGATCATAGCCGTTTTTACTATGTAGTGAAAAACTGTTAACTCATCATGTTTCATTTAAAATGGAGAACAGGGCCAAGATAATAAAAAAAAAAAAAAGATGGTTTAGGGGTTCATCAAAATTTAAAAAACACCAGTATAGTTCATCAAAGTTCAGCAAACTTTCCCAAGTACTTTACAGCCTATACAGAAACAGAGGCAACACATGCCTGAAATATCCACTTGGTGGCGTCTTTTCAAGGCCTCATTCACACTTCCATAGAGAAAACAGATCAAATATGGTTGTGTTATACTAATCATTTTTTTACATTTTTTCATTGTGTATTATATCCTTTTTGCTCCGTATAATTAGTTTTTTGGTATTTTTTATAGACTGTGAATTTGTCATTAATTGTTCTGTTTTTCTTTGTAACCAATTAACTTTTTTTTTTTTTTTTTTTGCTGTATTGGCAATATTGCAAAAAAAAACTTACAAAAAAGGAAAGAAAATATGAACTTAAAACTATACATGAACAAGACATGCATTTTTATTGTCAATCCATTAACTTTTATGGGCTAAAAACAAATCCATTACCGATGCATTAGAACATAGGGCGACCTGTATGAAGGAAGGCGCTGCAAAGTGAATAGTTGAGTCTCATTTTCAGTGTATAATGCGCCTGAGAATTGAAATGGTTTTTGTGCGTTCATTAAATGGTCCCTAAAGTTCGACGCGCCTCGACTGCCTATGTGCTTAGGCGGATTTAACGGAATTTTTACATTACATATTAATGTTGCCTAAAAATGTATAGAGTCTATAATAATGCCTGGAAATAAGAGAAAAGTCATTAGAACAGCATGTCAGTGAATAGAAACTATGGTGCTGATCCTGCTTGGAAGACCACAGGTCCCAGCAATGTGCCTGTGCTGTTGCTGGCTTCTTGCTGAATGCAGAATAAAATGGGTTGAGAGCACTGCGATCAAAAAAAAATATCAAATTTAATGTACAAAATTAAAATGTAAAAAATCTGAAACATCATCCAACAGAGTGGTTATTTAATTTAAAATTACGTTTTAGAATTCTTTTCATTTTAAAATACATTTTATAGGAGAATATTTTTATATTTTTCCGGATATTATAATTTTTAATATGATGAAAATGTTTTAAAAATAAAATTTAAATTATTTAATTTGATATAGTTTGATAATTATTAGAAATTACTTTTTATTAGTGTACTGATTAAGTTTGAAAAATATTGGACTTTTTTTGCCCTTTCCCAGCAAATCAACTCCACTTCGACTACTCACTCGGCACCCCAGGGGATAGGGCTGCCTGTCGAGCAAATGCCCTGTTTTGCCGAACCACATTCAAGATGTGCTAATCTTTCGAATTTGGTGCAACCCACCCCAAACGCCTCCAATGACACTCCCAGAACGCCCCCAAACACTCCTTCATGTTAGGGGCATTAAAAGTGTCGACTTAAAAACAATTCACCTAACACATTCATTTGGGGGCATTTAACATCGTACCGACTCAGTTAGTCCATTTTCCCAGAAAAAGGGGTGAAAAAACCCTTTCATACATGTTGCCCATAAATGTGCATTGATAAAAAATCGCAATTTTACATAAAAACACGAAAGAAATGGAAATGGGATAAAACCATAAAAAATCGGGAAATTTTTCACTTAAATAAATGGAATTTAAAACGGATCTAATTTCACAGAAAAATGAGCCCAAATGGTAATTTTATTCCACTAGAATCAACCTCTTTTTTTAAAAAGTCTGATAACAATAAAAAAGACTTTTACCCAAAAAAACTGCAAATGCAAATTTTTAACCCCTTCCCGACATTGGGGGAGCAACCCCAGTGGGGAAGTGACTTCCCGCAGATGGCGATAAAACACCCTGGCGATCGCGCGCGGGGGCGAGCCGCGGCGATCGCCCTGGAACCACATTTAAATTTTCCCCTGGCTTCAGCCCCATCACCCCCCCGGCCCGGGTTACTCCGGCCCCGGTGAAAAAACCATCATTAACCGAGCCTTTTCCCTTTCCGCGATAAAAGCCGCGGGCAGGAGGAGTTTAGCTCCCTCTGCCTACAAATGGGCGAGGAAACGGCCCAGAGGGGCCGTTTCCCCCTTCCCCCAACCCAAACCCCCCCCGGATCTTTTCTGAATTGCATCCGGGAATTTGGGGTGACTCCCCAAATCCCCCACAATTGCATTGGGGGCATGGTTCACTAGTTGCCAGGGGCGACCCTACACAGCATAACGCTGTGCACAATCGCCTCTTCAAACAGCAATCTAATGTTTCTTTTCCCCAGTGGGTTTTGCATTTTACAAATCCCCCCCACTGGGGAAAAAAAAAAAAATTTTAAAAAAAAAAAAAAAAAGAAAACACAAAAAAAAATTTAAAACACATACACTCCCTTTTCCCCCTTTACAAATTGCCAATCGCCCCCAATAAAAGATCAAAAATTTAAATAAAGTACCCAATTTTTGGAAATCGCCGCGTGCGTAACGACCCCCCCCCTATAAATCTTTTCACGTTTTTAAACCCCGATGGTAAAACCGCCGAAAAAAACCCAAAAACAAAAAACTTTCACAAAAATTTGCGATTCTTGTCATCCTGCAGCACATTAAAAGGGAAAATTAAAAGCGATAAAAAAACTCAAAAACCCCCAAAAGTTGTACCAATTAAAACATCATTTTTCACCCCGAAAAAAAAAAGTTCTTACAGGGTCTCTGTAAAAAGGAAAAAAAAAAAAATTTCCCGGCTCTCAGAAGACCGCGATGCAAAAAATTTTTTAACCACAATAAAAACACTTTTTTTTTTTTAAAGTGCTTCCAAAAAAAAAAAAACAATAAAATAGGGAAATCGCCGTAATCGTATGGGACCCTAAAGTAAAGCTAACTGGTCATGGATACTGAAACGGTGAGTGCTTTTAAAAAATAAAATTAAAAACACTACTAGGATTTGCAGAAATTTTTTTAAACCCGGGCCTTTCCCAAAAAACGGTTTTTAAAACTGATCAAAAAGTTTTGGTCCCCCCAAAAATGATTTCCCAATAAAAACGTCCCAAATCATTCCCCCCCCAAAAAAAAAAAAAAAGTCCCCTAAACCCCAGCTCCCTACACAGAAAAATAAAAAAAATTTTTGGCCCCAGACTATGGCGTCCAAAAAAATTTTTCCTTTTTGAATTAAAAATGTTTTTTAAATTTTGTAAAAGCAGTAAAACATTTTAAAAAAAAAAACAAATTGGGTATCGCCCGTAATCGAACGACCCCGCTGGTAAAAACTAGCATTTCAGCTATAAATGAAATGTGACCGCTGTTTAAAAATAAAAAAACCCCTACCCGGGAATTTCTGAATTTTTTTCAAAATGCCTTTAAAAAAAAACCCTTTAAAAAAAAGTGTCAGAGCGCATATTTCCCCCCATAATGGTACTAAAAAAAAACGCAAAACATCCCACAAAAAAAAAAGCCCATAATTTACTTTGGGAAAAACAGAAAACGAAAAAGTTTAAAGTATTTAGAAAAATGACAACATAAAAACGCAATTTTTTTTAAAAACCTATTTTTTATTTGTGTAAAAAATAAAAAAAAAACATAAAAAAACTAAAAAAAATCTATATCAAAGGGAATTGTAAACCCACTCATTTATTAACGCAAAGCCGAACTTTTTAAAATTAAGCCCAAAAAAATGGGGGAACTTTCGTTTTTTTTCCCATTTTCATAGCCCAATGCAAAAAAAACAAACTTTGGGAAAAACCTTTTACCCCAAAAAGCAAAAAATACACCCCTAGATGAAATCTATGAGGCGTGCTGAAACCAAAAAGGGGGACTTCTGGAAGGGGTTCACCTTTTCTTTGGGATTTTGGGGCCTTTTTTAAATGCGACAAAGGCCCCACCCAAAAACTGCGCCCAAAATCCCCAAATAAAACCCCCCTCCCCTTTTAAACCCCCCGCCCATTGCTCCCCCCAAAAAGCATTTTTTCTACCCAAAGTATTTTATTGCCGAACCTTGGAAAGAAAAAATTTCGTAAAAAGGTTTTTGGGTTTTTTTTAAACCCGGATCCTTGTAAAAAAATTAAAAAATTTTCAGCTAAAATTGGCCGAAATTTTTGGGAAAAAATGTTTTTTAAAATTTTTCACAGCCCCAAAAAGCTAAAATTTTTTTTCACAAAAACCTGTGGGGGTCGATATGCCACTAAAACCCCGGATATAATTTTTAAGGGGGGGTAGTTTTTCCCAAATTTTTGGGGATTTTTTTTTGGGGTTTTTTAATTTTTAGGGACCTTTTGGGGTCCGCAAAACTGAAATGGCCCCTAAATAAAATCGTAATGGGAAAAAGAGGGCCCCCAAAAGTCCCGTAGGTTTCTTCCCCCTCCCTTTTTGGGCTTGGGATTGAAACCCCAAAAAATGCACTAGGCCCCCCTATGGGGAACTCTGAAAACGGCCAGAATCTGGGAATCAATTAATTTAAATTTGCCCTTTTCCCCGATCACATTAAACCCTTTTTCTTGGAAAAAATGCATAAAAAATTGGGAAAAACTTTCAAAAAAGAAAAAAATTTTGGGAAACTTCTACTTCCCTTTTCTTTTAAAACCGGGAAAAAAAATAATGGTTTAATAAACTTCCTAAAAGCGGTTTTTTTAAAAACTTTTAAGGGGTAGTTTTTTTTTAAAGAGGTCATTTTTAAAAGGGGGTATCAAAAAAACAGGTCAATCCAAATTTACGTTAGAACTTTTTAACTGGGCCCAAAAAAAAAGTAAATTTGGGAAATTTTCCCCGAAAATTTGAAAATTACTACAAAAATTTTAAGCCCCCTAATTTTCCCTTTTAAAAAAAAAAAAAGACATTTTAAAAAAAAAGGTGCCAAACTACAGCAGACATATGGAAGATTGCAGTTATTAAACTATTTTAGTGGAAATTTTAAAATAAACTGTCTTACCTTTTTGAAAAATTTTTTAAAAATTTTAAAATTTTGGGAAAATTTTTTTAAAAATTTTTCACGTTTTTTTTATTTTTTTTCCCCAATTTAAAAAAGCATTTTTTTGGACAAAAATTTCTTACAAAAATTAAAGTTTTAATGGGTTTTCAAAATAAAAACAATCTCTGAAACCCATGGGGTAGGTTTTAAAAATTTAAAAATTAAAATTTCCACATAAAGTTTAAAACCTGACAGATTTTTCAAAAATGGGGCTCTGTCAAGAGGCCAAAAAATGGCTCCGGGGGTAAAAGGGGAAAAAAAAAAATTTTCCCGTTTATGATAAAAATCGAAAAAAATTCCCCGGGGTTTTCCCCAAAATTTAGAAAAATTCTATTCCCCGAATTTTATAAAAGAAATTTTCCAACAAAAAATGACGATATAAACCACACAAAATCCTCATCTTTAGAAAAGTTTCCCCAAAATCCCTTAGTAAATTTTTGATAGAAACCCTTTTTAAATTTTTACTTCTTTTCCCTTAAAGGGCTGTTCACTACGGCTTAAATTTCAGGGGGCGGGACTGGGGGGACCGTTTTGCGCGCCGTAAATGCGCTGCAAAAATTCGGCTTGGGAAACCTCCCCCCCATTACGGTAATTTCCCCAGTTCTCATTTTTGGGAAAATGGTTCCGTCTCTCCTTTGCGCTCGGGCAATCCGCCGCGGGGAAAAAAAGAAACTTTACATTTTTCCCGTGGGATAAGCGCCGTGGAAATTTAAAGTTCCCATTTAGGCCGGCGGGCTGGCACCCCCCCCCCGCCCCTTTTCCCCAACCCCTAATTTTCAGGCAAAATCCGTCCCCCAATTTTAAAGGCTTTAAAAAAGCCGGGGAAAACCCCCTAAGGGTTTACTTTGGGGCACATTAAACCCGGCAAAATGCCCCACCGCAATTTTAAAATTTAAAAAATATTTTTTTCAAGAGAGCTATTTGGGTTAGTGTCGTCTTCCCCCGGTCCCCTATGATCGTAAATTTTAAAGAGTGGGGGGAAAATTTACATGTCAAATTTTTTAGCCGGGGAATTTTGTGCCGGCCTACCGTACTTTGGAAATTTCGCATTTCTTTTTTTCCAAAAAAACACGGCAAAATTGCGGCACCTACATCGCGCCACAATAAGCTGTGAGAACATACTCTAACAGGTCGTCTCATAGCTAGCTACGATTCCACCATGTTACAGACTGAGGTGGGCAACACCTGCACCCACCCTCCCCTTTGATTCATATGAGAGCTCCTACTATGGCCCAAGTGAGTGTGCTCGGCTATATTCAGAAAAAAATATACATTCGGGTGGTGTTCATTCAAAACATCCATGCAGAATTTTCAGCTGCACAGTAAGGGCCCTATATATGAAAACTGTCTAGCAGTAAGACTCCTTGCTGCCCGTAGCAACCAATCAGAGCTCATAGCAACCAATCAGAGCTCAGCTTTTATTTTTCCGGACCACTACATGAAATGAAAGCTGCTCTCTGATTGGTGATAAGATTGGGGATTGGGGTGATAAGTGACATGTAATAAGTGACATGTATTGACAGTCTATGGGGCTGGCTGGAGTACGCGCCAATCAGCGCGACTCCCCAAACACCCGGCGTAATTGCGGGGCGTACTGTATACCCCGCAATTACGCCGTGTGAACATAGCCTAATTGTGCAGCTGCAATAGTGGAAAGCAGACTGTCAGTGGCAGCCAGGCTCTCCATAGAGAAGGTAGGGACAGTTTTTTACTGTCCCTGGCTTCTTGATCATTGTATATACAGCGCTCAGTGAGATAACCGGGAAGCCACCCCCTCCCTTCTTTACTAGACTCACATCAGCCTTGTAGAGACTTCAGGGGTTGTTTTTTTCCCTTTTGTTTTTTTTAATTTGTTTTGCTGATTACATTAAGGCCTCGTTCCCCCAAAACCCCGTTTCCCTTTTTTTGCCGCGGATTGGCCCGACTGCGCGCCGATTTTGCGCTCATACGGCCCCCAACCCCGGGGAGTCTTTACAACCCGCTCTCATAGAGAACAGTGGATTCCGTCGCCCCTCCCCCGCTGGGCAATCCGCCGGGGGGGAGAAAGTGACATGGACATTACCAGGCGCAATACCGCCCCGGGTATAATGCAAGTCTATGGGGTCGGGAAACCGCCCCGCCCCCTCCCCGGCCCCCCCCCCAAACCGCGGATTAACCGGTTTTGGGGCTCACAAACCTCGGGAAATAACCTGGAAACGGCCCTTTAAAAAGGGGAACCCACCAAAAAAAAAAATGCCTATCAGAGTTCTTTCTGACCAAATAA
The DNA here is from genome assembly GCA_025379985.1 of Phyllomedusa bahiana. Classification (NCBI taxonomy): domain Eukaryota; kingdom Metazoa; phylum Chordata; class Amphibia; order Anura; family Hylidae; genus Phyllomedusa; species Phyllomedusa bahiana. Next base: position 21,486 of record JAODAL010041103.1, read on the forward strand.
ATAAAATAAAATATAAAAAAATGGAATAAAATATTTTAAAAAAAAGACACACACAAAAAAAAAAAAAACCTACAGCCACAACAACCACTCCCGATGACCCAAAACTTTTACACCTACACATAAATGTTCATGACGGAAAAGTGACACAACTACCAAGCTTATTTTGGTGCCACTTTTACTGTAAAAAAAATTAATAATTAGAAAAAATGACAGACTTTTTTTTTTTTTTTTTTAAAGTTTTTCCTTTTTATTATTATAACTAAAAATCTAATGGCAAAATTGCAAAAAAATAAAGCTCTATATATCATGGAAAAAAAGACAAAAGTGCGTTCTAGTGTTAAAACCCACGTGTACTAAAGAAAATAAAAATGAACCTTGGCGGGAATGGGGATAAGGAACTGTTCAGGAACTGGTTATAGTTTAAAATAAAAAGCAACCAAAACAAACTAAAAATGTTATGATTTACACGTATTTTTACAAGTATGTTTGGAGCGTTTTTTGTTTACACATCTTCATTATACATATTTTTCACTACCTTTGTTTTCCTTCAGTGGAGTCTATGGGAAAACATCTGAAAAACACACCACCTCTAGGAAACGCTGTAAGAAAAACATAAAAAGCAATAGCTATAACTCTGTATTTGGCCTACCTCAAATATCTATTGGGTAGTCCTTCCTGGTATGAGCTTGGATACAAAATAGCTTCAACATTGATTAGGACCACCCACTGGACTCCTGAGCCTAAAATGAGGAGAGGTTGGAATGAATAAAAAACCAGTTATAGTGAATCTTTTCCTACAATACTATATATCAATCTGTTCAGCTACTTCTGCTCTATCAGATGCAGTCCCAATTGAAACTAGTTTCAATGTCAAAGGGAAACCCCTTTAAGAATTAAGGGGGCGATAAGTGTGAACGGGGCTGCGCCAGTTTTCTGGCCTGCTTTGCGGCATAAACCTGTCATAGCTCTGTTTTATAGATGCATGAATCGTTTTATGATCAAACTTAGTGCAATCCGCTCCAGAAACCACACTTATGAATAGTGCCAAGTTTGCAGGGGGGTGTTGCACCAGAATTGTACAAATCTGGCAAAGTTTGGCGTGAAACGTACAAGTATACTAAAGTGTGGCGCTAACGTCGGGACAATTCCAAATTTTTTAAAATGGGAGGCTAAACAAATTTTGCTTAAGAATGGGACACATGTATAAAGTGCTGTGAGACACTTTCATACATATTGGCGAATTCTACACTCGTCTAAAGCAATTTCAAACTGGTGTGTTGGCGCCAGGTTTCATACATGTTGCCCTATATTTTTCATTTTTATTACATGTTGTCTTATGTATATTACATTGAGTAACAGTTTAAAATAGAAGCAAATCAGTGATTTGATAATAATGATGTACACAAAAGAAGGGGTCTAAATCAAAAGGGGGCCCCCCTTTAAAATTATTCAGATTTAGCCAACCAAGACACAAGGGCCTGTTTGCTTCATTCTCTTTAGGCCTCGTTCACACGATGGTTTTGGCCGGGGGTTTGCGGCGTGGGGGGTGGGCGGGCCGGGGCGGGGGGGGCTGGTTTGGGTGCGGGTTGCCCGAGGGTTTGCTCCCAGCAAATTAATAGCAGGGGGCAAACCGCGTCCCAGCCCGCACCACCCCGGCGACACCCGCGGCAATGCCCCGGCCCGGGCCCCGCTGAGAACTTGGCCAGGAATTTTACAGGAGAGTTCTTCCACGCCGGGTTTGGCGGGCCCCGGGAGCCGTGGCCAAACCCGCGCAGTGTGAATATTAACGCGGTTTCCCATCGGAAACCATGTTAATAAACTAGGCGCGATTTGGCCGTGGTTATGGCCGCGGAAACCGCGTCGGAACCCGCGGACAAATCCGTCGTGTGAACGAGGCCTTACTCTTTCAATGACCCTTGGGCGATGACCTAGATCAACGAGGTCTGTACACCGCCTTCCATATCCCAGAGGGCTATAGCAGCAGCATTGTCTACTTGTATGGTATTTACACCCTTGATAAGACGTTACATTCTCATGTCGTCCATCCAAAATGCAGAATGGAAAATTCTGCTGTGTGGGAACTGGTCCATGTTACACACTGATACAGAGATGTCATTAAAGAGCTGATCTCATTCCATTTGCTGGCTGCTTGTGACTATATCCCACTTGCTGTGTAATCTCAGAGGATTACTGCACCTTCGGGAAGCAGAGCACAAAGCAAACAAACATATGAGGTCATCCATAATCCTTCATGTAACTTACTAGGATGCAATGTTTAAATGAGCATTATGATGTAAATAAGAAGCCATTTTAGTAGTCACCAGAAGCAGTTCTTATGGACTAATCTATGAAGACATGGTTCATCCACAGTAATGGTCTACAAGATGAAATAGATCTGGCAGCAAACACCCACCTGTTTGATGTTCTAATCACAAATGTAGTACTGAGAGGGGTATCTAGATACAAAGGGCGACATGTATGAATTCGAATGCACCAATTTTTGGAGTAAATCGCGGGCGCCCGAAAGGTTTGATTCTGTCGTACGGGCATTCTTGGTGCACAAGACACTTGTTCGACGTTTTTTTCTGCGCCTTTAATCTAGGCGCCGACATATTGTTGCGCGCCTAAATCTTGGCGCAAACATATTCAAGGGCGCCTAAACGTTGGCGCGCTCGGTTGAATGTTTTCCGGGCCACTGTGGCGCAAAGGCATACTGCAACCACACTACAATAAGGCGATGGCACAGGCAGCATCACTGTGTCTGGAGAGGATGCACCGTCCATTCTCCAACCTTGCAGGTGACTGACTGAAGAAAGACAGAACAGCAAGCAATCAGGAGTACAGGTGTGATTTTCTGTCTCAGATTTGGCGCAGAGTGTTCGGGACAGGCGCCAATAAAAACGCATTATACCGCGCCAAAGATTTCTGTCGCGTCACGTAGTGCACCAAAGATCATGTTCCGCGACAGCCGTGGAAATACGACTGTTTTCCAGTACTCTGGCGCGCTAAACACACCTCTATGCCGACTTCGAACCGGACTGTCGGCGCCAACTTCACATGCACTCGCATGCGAATTCATACATGTCGCCCAAAGTGTCCCAAGCAGGTATTTCAAACAAAACTGAATGAATTCTAAGGGTATAGTCACACGGCATATTTGCAGGGCATACTTTGGCGCGTATTTGTGCTGAAACAGGCCACGCAAATACGGTAAAATCATTTAACCAGCCCAGCACTCAATGAGTGTTGTATAAAATCATCGTTGTCGTTCAGGCGCGTTTCTTGGCGCGTAATGTACACCTATAAAAACAAGTGAACTATCTCTCGTTTCAGGCGCCTACACACCGAGAAATAGAAAAGAATACAAGGCAGAAAAACATCCTGGGCCATTGCACATTAAAAGTTCATGCCGGCAAGTGCGTATTTTCAACATCGCTAACCAGAGTATTGTATACACCATGTGAACATACCCTAAGAAGTCTTAAACTAAACCATATTCAATCCAATAGACCACTAATCTAAACCTGAAACTGTTTGGGTATTTTTACACAGCGCATTGCAGGCATATTTTGGTGAGTACTGTGCGCGCCGCTATACGCCTCCAATACGCCTGTTGCTTCACGCTGGCCAGTTTGTACTTCTGAAGAGCTCCCACTGACATTCACTTTCCCTGGTGCGTAAACGTCAGAAGGAAGTGACAATTCTTTTTCACAGTGCATATTGTAAGCCGGGGGAAGATGGTAGGTAACCATAGCTCTCGATATCCTAGTGATATGCCATCAAAGTCTATGGTGGTAAAACCTTTTAAATGCGGCCTCTGGCAGGCCTTAGTGGATACACAATGATGGCAAACTTCAGGCCTTCAACAGGTTCTCATAGCAACCCATTGGCACCCCACATGGAATGGCAATGGACTGATAGAGGAAACCCCTTCTCTCTATCTAACCACTTTTTCTTTATTAATCTATTAAATGGGATGTATCACTTCATCAGTTCGTCTGTTTCATTCTACTTTCAGCTTCTCAGCTAATCAAATCCAGGGCCGTTTCTTCCCCTCTCAGCTGGGTGTTTCTTAACTGAAGGGGGATGACATCATCCCCCCTTCACTGTTCATGCTCGTTCCCGAGTCAGTGTGCTCTCCCCCTCCCTTGTCTGAGTCCACATGTCACTGTGTCGTTCCTCTCCCTATGCAGTCTTATTTTGTAAGTGCTGTTTGTTTACATAGCACACCATGCATTCAGTCTAGACAGTCTTCTATTAACTCAGAGCACTGATCTCTTCTCCTCTCACAGCTGGAGGTTTGTTACAGTTGAATCCAGTCTTCCATTAACTCATCCACAGCAGCACAGATCTTAGGCACTGAGCACAATTCTGCTGTTTTCTGATTGTAGAAGCAGCTGCAGTGTTACTGTGGAGCTGCTAACTGTGCAGAGTGAAATTGTTGCCGTCCCTTATTCGAGTGAGAGAGGCAGGAATGCGCGCTCCCGGGTGAATACGACCGGGGGCCAAAACAGAATGTAAATTAGTAGAGCCTCAGCCAATGAAATGAAAGGGGGTGGAACCCTGACCGGCGCTGGGAACAGTGTTTACACAAAATGAAGATAAGGGATCCTGTGAAAACAAGACAGCTTTGCAAATGACATCCAATTGCAAATTTTTGCTTGTTTTAACTGTCCCCTTATTCTGAAGACCATTTAATGAAATGATACAACCCCTTTAATCTGTTTTTTGTGCTTCCCTACATTATTTATTTTTTCTCCTATCCCATATGTACAGTCACTTTTGGTGTTTTGACATTCAGTACCACCAACAGTGGTTTCGACCAAATTGTAGCATCCTTTTTTAGATGCATGGCACATTTCCCTGTGCTGCCTCGGACAGAGGAACTCTGGGCTCTGTGCCCCCTTCCTAAGGAGACATTTTTCTTAGTCTCCGTACATCGGATAGTGGCAGTGTAATTGGAGCCTCTTTCTGAAGTCCCGTTACGTCACTTCCGTTTTGAAGGACGGTGAGCATTGACCTGAGCCAGATGCGCTCCAATCTATCCACTGATGAGGTAGTGGTAGGTTACCGAAACATGTTGGTACTTGAAATTCATGTATGTGATTTATAAAAATAAGGCCGTATATCCGTCCGGACCAGGACTCCTACCGGATGAGAGCGATTGTATGGCTGTTGCTAGTTCCTCCTCTGAAAAAGATTCCTCCAGGGAAGCGAGGGACTCCGGCGAGGGGCGCGGAAGGGCAGTTTTCGCAAGGTATGTCCGCAGAGACTGCGGACAAGCGGGAGACGGGGGAAGATTGTAAAGATCTGAATAATATTGGCGAAAGACCTCGAGGATATCCTCTGAGAGGTGTACCGTCCTTCCCTTTGTAGTCTTAATTGAAGGGACGAACAGGGCAGCGCGTTTATCTCTCCATGCTCGGGCCAGGGCCTTCCCAGGTTTATTGCTCCAGGAGTAAAAAGAGCTGGCACACAGCTGTTGGTACCTCTTATGTTTGTGTTCCATCAGTCTGAGGATTTCATGGCGAGTCTGAATCACCTCTCTCAGATCCCTGTCCAGCCCCGAGCCCTTGTGTATGGTCTCCAGGGAGTGCAATTTGGTCAGGAGCATCTGGAGCTTTGCGGACGCTTCCTTTTTAAGGCGGGCGCCATGCTTCCCTAAGAACACCTCTAAGGGTGCACTTCAGTGCCTCCCATTGGATCTGAGGGGAGGTATGATCAGACTCATGAACTCCTATAAACCAGTCCACCTCCCTTCTCAAATCTTGCAAACACAATGAGTCAGATAAGAGTGACTCGTTCAGTTTCCATGCGTATGTTGTTCTCCTCCAATGTGGCAGTGTTATATCACAGTGGATTGGAGCGTGGTCCGAGTGGACAGCGCTACCAATGGAGGCAGAGACCACATACTTGAGGAGGGAGTGTTGGGGTAGAATATAATCAATTCGAGAGTAACGAATTATGGGGTAGATAAAAAGGTGTAACCCCTATCCTGCGGGTGCAACAACCTCCAGACATCCATCAAATGCATATCATGGAGCAACTGTTTCACTCTATGGAGAGCTCGGTAGGCCACAGAGGAGCGTCCTGTAGAAGTGTCTAAAAGAGGGTTCAGAGTTAAGTTAAGGTCGCCCCCAAAGATAATCTGGCCTTGGGCAAAGTGCAGCACCTTGGGCAAAGTGCAGCACATGTATGTGATTTAAATATTTGTTTTTGATCTAATAGGGTCAGGTTCCAGACGGGGTCGTCCTTATTAGAAAGCTTTGCCCTGTATATTAGGTTGTAGGGTAAGGTTAGGATCCTAATAGGGTCATAATAGGGCAATTACATAATATTATCCCATAAGACCCATGAGATCCCTCATGTAATAACTTTTCTACAACCTAATGATTTTTGCCCCTATGCATGACATTGCAGTTGAAACCATTTGAATATTGCAGTCTGACTTGCATGGTGGTTTTGCGCTATATTTGTCATTTTATCGGCTCTGTACAATAAGGGCTTGTTCACACGGCGTTTTTGTGATCCGTTTTACGGATCCGCAAAACGGATCTAACAATTGTCAGTGTGATTAACATTGAGTTGAATGGCAAAAGCGCATCGCGAGAGAGAGATTCCGAAAACGCAAGTGAAAAAGCATTCAAAACGGATCCAAATAAAGTAACAACTGCTGCGTTTTGCGGATCCGCTTTCCGGATGCGCTTTTCAAGTGCCAAAAACGGATCCGTAAAAAGGATCCAAAACGCCGTGTGAACAAGCCCTAAGATTATTGGAGGAATAGTATTTTTCTACAATTTAATATTATCTAAAAATAAAGGGTTTTATTTTTATTTATTTAGCTTTACCTTCCAAATATTGTTGTTCAGATGTACAGTGACGGCAAATTTAAGGCCTTCAACAGGTTCTCATAGGAAACCCCTTCTCTCTATCTAACCACTTATATGTAATAATCACCATTGACCATACTGTCAGAGTCCTCTCTAATCTCAGCTGTTGCCACGTGAGCTCGGCTTCTGCTGCTGATATATAGCCATCATGGAGTGTTAGATAACCTCAGCACATAGGGCGACATGTATGAAATTTGGCGTTAACACGCCAAATTTAATGCTCTTAACATTAGTCTAGAATGCGCCTGATTTATGAACCCGCTCTACAGCAGGTCATAAATCAGGCGCATTTTAGCACTCGGGCGACAGTTATGGATCAGGTATACCACTTTGAAAGTGCTCTACTTGTTCCAGCTGTAATGCACTCAGAAATGTCGTAGCGAAGCTACAAATCTATACCTTCGCTACGGTTCTAGTGCACCCCGCCTCCAGCACACCCCCCTAGATCGGGCGCATTAGAAAGCTCCACAGGCGCTATGTAACGCGCCCAATACAGGCGTCCGGGAGATTTACACATGTATCGAACGGTGCTGCGCTGGATATTGGGCTGAAAAAACAGCAGATATCTGGCTCAGCCCCGTTCATACATGTCGCCCATAATGCTTATACAGGTAGTCCCCAACTTACATCTGTCACCTAGTTACAAACGGAGACTTTTGAGACATGACTGGGCGTGCTGACATCACACACTGAGTCATGCCCCATAATAACAAAGTACCATCATGCCACAGCAGCACATGAGATACAGAAATTGAGGTAAAATCTATTAAACAGGGGCACAAATAGCAAAACAAATGTAAAACCCCTTCCCTGCACTATCCAAAACAAAAAAAAATAACATTTTGCTGGAATTACATTTAATAAATCTACCTGTTCCGACTTACATAAAAATTCAACTTAAGAACAAACCTACAGTCCCTATCCCGTTCGTAAACCGGGGACTGCCTGTATATGTCATGGAGTGGTAACTACTTCTCAGTTGGGAATGGAAAATGTAACTATAGGACCCAGAAGCATGCATAACTTGAAGTTCTAGTGCCACAGTGCAGACACTGTATCACCACCTCCTTCCCTCATGTGCCATCTTAGAATACTGGTGACTTTGTATGTGACAGAGGAACCTTTGGACACTCTGCAGACATCAGGACCCTACTGTCAGGGCTGCCCTTAGCGACCCTGATCAAATGTTAAAAAGGAGGACTGCTAATATGGTGCAAGATATAAACTGGTAATGGGCAGGAGAGGGGGGAGGAGGTTGGAACACAGATTCTTCAACCATATGGGGCCCTTTAAATTTACTTATGGCAGTCCCACCTGATGTGACTGCTACCTCTCGGCCCCCCAAAAGTTGCTTCCTGAGTAGAACACAATTTTCCACACTAAACTTTACAAAGCTTCTATACGTAAAGCCTGTGCTCAATTTTATTATGGACTTTCCAGGGCTAAAAAGTAAAGTAATGACAAACACTGTGAAACAGGAGACTGTTGTTAAGATTTGGGGAACAAAACTTGGAGAGTGCGCACATAAGATCACTGACAGCCCTGCTCATCATTCATTTATGGACAAGCTTCTGGTGCCCTATAAAACAAGCCGCCTGCTGCTTTCAATGGTCCCTGTCGAAATCTTATAATTGATGCTGGGGAATGCAGCGGGGCAGGAAAGGAACATGCAGAGAGCTCAACATGGCAGAACACAGAGGAGAACCCCTCCAGACCATCAATTCCCCTCATTTAAATTCTTCACCCTAATACAATAAATTCCTTATGCTGTAACATTCCTTATGCCTGCTCCCGTTTATTTCCCCATAAACTAAGCAACACGGTTGGTCATTATTTTACAAGAAGACATTTATCAGCCCAAATACCATTCATCAGCACAGGGCAATGCAGCCACTTAAATAAGAAAGAAGATTTTAGTGAACCCAAAATAATGGGACCCTGCGGGCACAGTTCATACACGATGGTCTCATGGCTTTTTCTCCAAAGATCTATACATTGCAGAGTTATAATATTACATGTGTGTGGTCTGATTAAAGGGAGTATACTAAACAGTAGTGGTCCTGATTATCTGATGCACTATTGTGTATGGGTAGTTGCAGATATTGAGCCTTATGTATGAAAATTGTCTAGCATAAACCTAACAAATTCTGAGATCTGGTGGCTTCATTTTTATTTAGATCTGAATACTAATTAATATCAATATTTAAATTCTTGCATACTTATCATTAATCATCCCATTTAAAAGGGGTTCCCATCTGGCTGGTTCACAGAGTCTGGTCTATACAAACCAGCTTCAGGCTCACACTTCCTGATAAGACACTGCAGTGACGTGGGAGAGGTACTTTGGTGATGGAGGACACAAGGCTACAGAGCTCTAAAGGGCTAATATTTGTCAGTAACAAATATAAACAATCTCTTCTGCTGCTGATAAGACACAGCGGGGGCGATGAAACCATACTGACCAGCAAAAAGAGAGGTGGCTGGTAACATAGGAAACCTTCTGTAAAGAAGCAGAAGATAAAAACTTCTCTAACTCTGACATGAAGCATTATCCAAAAAACAATATATTTGGCAATAGTCTTCATTGCCACGGTTTCCCTTTTTTGGGCATGGGCATGGACGTGTTTCTGGTCTTGTCCTTACGCCCCAGCCCTCTGTGCGAATCGGGACGTACCTGTTTCTGTTGCGGTGCCGCTGTGGAACGCGTCCTTCCCCCGCTGCTCACCCCTGCGGTTGCTGTGCGGCTTTTCTCACGCTGGCCATGCTGCTCCTCCAGGGCGTGCTACAGGTGGGGCAGCGGTAGCAGTCGCTACCCGGGCCCTGTAGCCTGAGGGGCCCATAAAGCCCTTCTGGCACAGCATTGTAAATGGCACATGATAGCTGAGGGGCCCCATTTCACTATTTGCACCAGGGCCAGAAGCTTAAGTTACGCCTCTGTGCTCCTCCATCTTGGCTTCTGCCCTATTTCCTTGTCTCTCTATATAGGGCAGCGGCCACATCTTGCATTTCTTTATTCCCACAGTGTGCAGCGGGTTGGGCTTCCATTGCCAATCCCCTTCCACCTGTGTGATTATAAGCCTGCTTCTCCCCACACTCCCTGCCTGAAACCTTGTTGGTGTTGTCTCATGTTTGTTAGTGGGCTGGTGTGTGCTGTTTTGTTGGTGTCCTTGTGGTATCCTCTATGTTGTTGGTTAGTTTCTAAATCTTTGTCTGTGAGTTTCCTTGCCATGTTCTTTGCCTGTGTTCTTGCCATGTTTATGCCTTAGTTCCTAGCCAGAGTCCTAGCTTAAGTCTCTGCTTGTCTCCTGTCATGTTCTTGGTGTTGTGTCCAGTCTGTCTGTTTGGTACCTTGACTTCCATTTAACCTTCCTATTTGGGCACCCTACTTAGTCCTATCTGTTTGTTCTGTACCTGCACACACCTAGTCTGCTATATCTTTGTCCCTAATCCTGTTGGTGCCTAGTATTGGCACTTCTGGCCTGTTTGGTCAGCTACCACTGCTGGGGACTGCTTTGAGGTCGCACCTGGTGGCTGTCGGGTAAGCCATCCTTACCATCTAAGGCTCTGTGAAAATGCCAGATGGCCACTTAGTTACGCCCCCTTGGAGCAAGCCCGGCAGTGGTCCAGTGGATCCGATACCTGTTACTTATTTACTTTTGCCTAACTGTTTACAGCTAATTAATGCAGTGAGAAAACCCCTTTAAGATGTGAACTTTTCTGTCGATCATTTGGAAACACACATGTTACATGCCATCAGTTGCAAAGGGTCTGAACCAAATAACTGTGTCTATGGCAAAAATGCATTGAAATGCTCCACTTTTTTGCACCTTTTACAACACATTTTTGGTGCAACCACCATAGTAACTATATTAGTTTACAAGTGCAGCTCAAAAAATGTGAATATCATCAAAAAGTTGATTTATTTCTATAATTCAAGTTTAATAGAGAAACCCATCTAATAAATATTCACACAGAACAATATATTTCAAATGTTTTTTTTCTTTTAATGTGGATGATTATGGCTTACTGCTAATAAAAACTTGAAAATTGGTATATCAGGAAATTAAAATGATGTATAAGACCGAAAAAATTAATTGTAATAGAGAAATGTTGGTGTACTGAAAGATATGTACAGTATATGTACTGAATACTTTGTCGGGGCTCCTTTTGCATGAATTACTGCATCAATATGGCGTGGCATAAAATGCAATCAGCCTGTGACACTACAAAGGTGTTAGGTTATGTCCACACGATCAGGATTTCTAGTTGGATTCCTTGCGGATTCTGACTTGAAATCCTCATACGAAGCTGAAAAAAAACAATTCTCATTGACCTCAATAGAAAACACACATTGTCATTCATATTTTCGGCCTCCAGTTTCCAAAACCCAAGTGTGGTAAAAACAAACAAACCTTCTCTTCATTTTTTAAAATGTATTTTATATACACCCTTCGTCTATTGCTTGCATGTGACTGCTGGTTGGCTTCATTCCATTCTAGGTTTAGTTTGCCATCCATGTCAACCAGCGTCATGACACGTGCTAAATAAATTAGGATTATTTTTTATTTATTTATACCATTCCATTATTGATGGATCTGTTAAATGGAACCTTTAAACAAGTTTACAGTTAAATGATAAAGATCATATTTTTGCAATATATATGAAAAAGATTATTGACGGTGTTAACTTTATGGATGTAGTAGGATGGGTACTGAACCCATATATACTAATAAAAATAAAGAGGATGCAGTAACAATATCTAATGAATTCTGAACACAGCTCATTGGGTTATTTAGTATCTGAAAAAATGGTATGATGATAAATTCAGAATAAATAACCCACCGTGCCAGTTAGCATGAGAGAATGTCCCTCAGCTCTATGACCCAATTATGTATTGTTGACAGCACTGACGACACCAGTTTAGATACTGATACAACTGTGTGTTTGATTCAATGGATGACATTAGACCATTTCTGTACAGTTATGTGACAATGTTCCTTCTCACTTACATGACACAGCACAGTATTGTATGATAAATACTCTGTCAGCTCAGTGAATGGTACACACTGCTCTCGGATAGAATAAATTATCATACAAATCTATACGTGTGGCTTGTATCCATCCTCAGAAAAGCAATAAACTTGCCACCCTTCTGTATAAATGGGTACTTTTCATTTAGGTAATCTGTCAGCAAAGCGTGGTGCCCAACAGCGACTGACTGGGACTCCACCAGTGGAGTTGAGTATTGGGACTCCACCATTAGAGTTAAGTCTTGGGCCCACCATTTGAGTTGAGTATTAGGACTCCAACATTGGAGTTGAGTATTGGGACTCCAACATTGGAGTTGAGTATTGGGACTCCAACATTGGAGTTGAGTATTGGGACTCCAACATTGGAGTTGAGTATTGGGACTCCACCATTGGAGTTGAGTATTGGGACTCCACCATTGGAGTTGAGTATTGGGACTCCACCATTGGGGGTTGGTATTGGGACTCCACCATTGGAGTTGAGTATTGGGACTCCACCATTGGAGTTGAGTACTGGGACTCCATCATTGGAGTTGAGTATTGGGACTCCACCATTGGATTTTGAGTATTGAGACTCCACCAGTGGAGTTGATTCATGGGGCACACCAGTGGAGTTGGTTCTTGGGGCCCACCAGTGGGGGACAAAAATTTACTGATTAATTTTGAGACACATCTAATATGTATTTTTGTTACATATTATTTATTATTATTATTGTCCTTTTGTCTGTTTCTGCTGTAGTTTAGTTTGTCGTCCATACTTTATACAAATTTAAGTTATTAATTTTTGCTGTTTTGAAAATAATTTTTGTTTATATATTTTATAACATTTATGAATTTAAAAATTTTTATATTTATTTCTATTTTGGGTAATAAGTCCTTTTTTTTTTTTTTGTTGTTGTGTATTTTAGAAATCAGCCAAGATATCAGGAAGAGAATTGTGAAGTTTGCACAAATCTGGTTCATCCTTGGATGGAATTTCCAGATACCTGAAGGGAACTCATTCATCTGTACAAACAATTATACGCAAGTACAAACAAGATGAGAATTTGCAGCCATCATACAGCTCAGGAAGGAAATGGGTTCGGTGTCTTAGAGATGAAGGTGCTTTGGTCCGACATGTGCATATCAACCCAAAAAAGAAAGCAAAAGTCCTTGTGAAGATGCTGGTGGAAGCTTGTTATTATCCACAGTGAAACGAGTATTGTATCAACATGGGCTGAAAGGTCTCTCTGCCAGGAAGAAGCCTTTACTCCGAAAGAAAACATTTTGATAGCTAGGTTAATGTTTGAAATGCACACAAGAACAAAGACCTACATTTTTGTGGTCTGTTTTTGGGCATATGAACTGTTTGGTATAATGACATCATTACGTTTGGACGAAAAAAGGAGAAGCTTGGAGGTCTAAAAACATCATCCCCAAATGTGACACATGGGGGGTGGCAGCATCATGCTGTGGGGTTGTGTTGCTGCAGGTGAGACTGGTGCACTTCTCAAAAGTAGATGGCATCATGAGGAAAGAAGATTATGGGACAATGCTGAAAAAACATCTCAAGACATCAGCCAGGAAGTTACAGCTTAGGCGGAAATAGGTCTTCCAAATGGACAATGACCCGAAGCTACTGCCAAACTGGTTACAAAGTGGCTTAAGGATAACCAAGTCAATGTTTTGGAGTGACCATCACAAAGCCCTGATCTCAATCTTATTGAAAATTTATGGACAAAACTGAACAGGCAGGTGCGAGCAAGGTGACCTACAAACATGGCTCAGTTACACCAGTTCTGTCAGGAGGAATGGGCCAAAAATTCCTACCAACTATTGTGAAAAGCTTGTGGAAGAATATCCAAAATGTTTGACCCAAGTCTACAGTTTTTAAAAGGGAATGCTACCAATACTAATAAATATATGTAAAAATTCTGACTTTGACTTTGCCGAAAGTAATAAAAAGCTTAAAAATTCTCTTCTTATTATTCTGGCATTTGGCAAATTTTAAATAATTTTGGTTCCTATCTGACCTAAAACCGGGTAAGGTTTATTTGATTTCATGTCGACAGTGAGAAAACAATGCAGAAAGCGTCTTGTTAATAAATGTGTGTAAACTTCTGGTTTCAACTGTATATGGCTCCTAATAGCCAAATGGCAGAATAGCTTTATGCCCTTTTGGCTAAAAGATTACAGACCTGTTCTCATAATATGCAGTGCATATATAAATAAATATATTTAGACAACGATATGCAGTAAACTCTTCATCCCTGTAACAAATGCAGGCAGTGGATCCGCTGGACCACCGCAAGCGATGGTGTAAGCCGTACCAGGGGCCGGAATCTAAGTAGAACCCGGTTTTCACCAGAGCCCGCCGCAAAGCGGAATGGACTTGCTGCGGCGGAGAACTACCAGGTCGCCCCACTGGCGTGACTTGCTGGCGGTGGCAGCCAAGGCAGTGCGTGGTACAAAATCGTAAGACGTAGGCGAAGTCTGGGACAGGCAAGAGGTCAGGGCAGGCGGCAAAGGTTCGTGGTCAGGACACAGGAGCGAAAAAGGTTCGGTACACGGAAGTCAGGCAACACGGCAGAAGAAGCTTTCTCTGAAGGCAGTACAGCACTAAAGATCCGGCAAAGGTGACCCGGAAGGAAGGGAGTTAAATAGGGTCACCTGCCCGCCTTAACAAAAATGGGCGTACTGCCCCTTTAAATCCTCGAGAGCCGGCGCGCGCGCCTAAGGCGCGGGCATGCGCACACCGGCCGCCAGGGAAAGGAGGACGCCCCGGGGGGAGGAGGGAAGAGAGAGGGGGGACCGACCCCGGGACCGCAGGGGCCGCGGGACCCCCCGG